>RAQS01000154.1:0-40576 GCA_003698115.1 Aspergillus sp. HF37 | reverse complement strand
CTGCCGCAGTCATGGATTCCAACGGCGACCAGCCAACTCCGACGCCGAGGCCTCCTGCCCCTGCTTCTACCCTCCCCATCGCGCAAATCTCGCCATCACTCGAGCGTCTAGAAGAGCGCTCCATATGCGCAGTGGTCACCCTAGTATGGCCTTATTCATCCGCGACCAAGTTCCTTTCCCTCCTGCTAGCCGAGCCGGATTTCCGTCTTCGACGTTTGAGCGGACAGGTCAAAGTTGTCTTCCACGGACCTGTCGCGGAGAAGGTTGCGAAAACCCATGTTGGGATCGGCGACGAGGTTTCCGTCAGCTTGGCCGGCTCCAGACTGGTCGCGAATAACACGGTTGGGAACTGCGTGGCTTGGGATGTGCATTTCGATGATCGCGTGTTTCTTGAGGTACTACGGAGCAGGAACTTTGGATATGATCTGTTACTGATGTGGAATAGATATCTCGTTCTTCGAAGCATCTGTCGACCGTGAAAATTGAACCGCCGACTGAGCAGCTACCGACCACCGACGAAAATGCCGTCCCGCCATCCACACCCCAAAATGCCGGTATTCGCCTTGGAGGAACGGATCCCACTGCCGGGCTAGGCTCTTGGGGATCTCCAGCTTTCTCGCAACGTTCGCGCACCTCTTTCGGGGGCCTGGTTGATACGCCATTCGACCCGTTCGCCGAGGAAGATGGATTTGTTCCGGGCAAAGGGAGAAAGCGGCCGAGATTCAGCATGCGAAGCAGCGAATGGCGCGTCATTGACGAACCGGAAAGTCCTGGTGAAAAGGAAGGTCCGATAGATTGGATGGAGCTCGATGCTGAAGTGTCTGAGCCAGAAGTTGAGGACAAGGATTTGGCTCAAGATATAAAGGCAGCTGAAATCCCCGCAGCCGAGCCTCCTACACAAGTTGCTCGAGAGAGCTCTGCCATTGCCGAATCTCACTATGCTGTCCCTTCCATTCAACTTCCCTCCGAGCCGGATGACACGGATCATGGACAAACCCTAGAGCAACTGGCCAAACATGCAACTCAGTCCGCCGAATTTCCTGCTCGCCAAGTCTCTGATAATGTGGCCGCAGAAAGGACTCTTGATTATTTTGTCCATCCGCCAACCGACACCCCGCGCTTATGTCCTATTCCCTCTCCGGGACTCCCCATTCCGTCGCCACTGGTCCCGTCAAATAACCCCAATGGATACTTCGCCTCTTCTGCTACTTCTACGCAAATCTCTCATGGTCGATTCCTTACAGTGGAGACCCAGACAACGACGACGGCGAAGGGAGAGGAAGTTGTTGGGTCTCAAATGGAACAAGTGCCCGTGCAAGTGCAACCGCCGTCACTGGAAACTAGAGTGGAAAGCCAAATGGGACCGTCATATGAGGATTTCTCGGCGCCGAAAGCTCTCGGCGGTGATATTCAAGAGCCAGAGCCGACTAGTATAGATGAGGCGACTGAGCCATTACATCCGGTTAACGTTGAACCAAAGGCGGACGCTGGACTTTTCTCCGAGGATGAGAAAGACGAGCAAGCTGCAGAGTACTCAGAAAAGGGGTCAGTGGTGGGTGAAAGAGAGGAGAGCGATCTGGATCAAGAGTATAGTGGGGAGGATGTTACACCTGCAGACGAAGAGATCCCACCGCAAGAGGGGGGATTAAGTGATGAAGGTGAATCGGAAGAGGCGAATGAAGACGAACAGGAGCTTCCCAATCAGATTCCTGGCTCGATAGATTTCCATGGCAAGCCTCAGACTGAAGTCATCGATCTGGATTCAGACGAAGCGGAAGAAACGAATTCGGACAGGGAACTTACAGATGGTGGCGCTGAGAAGGGTGAAGCTGGGCCGTACTCAACCATGGTGGATGACTTCAATGAATACAACCATTATCCTGACGACGAGGAAGAGAACGAGGAGGTTGACGATGACATTGACGAGGATCGGGTCGAAAGCGAAGCTGATGAGGACTCTGAAGAGGTGGAGAATGACTATGGACCACAAAACGAGGGTCCCGAAGGTTATGAATACGGCGCTTGCACCGAGTTCGAATCAGAGGACCTCGACGACGAAGAGCAATACCAACAGCCGCCTCCTCCGAAGGGTGATCCGGACGTCATAGTCCTAGACAGTGACAGCGATGGGGTACCTCGGCCCAGTTCTCACGAGCAACCAACCGAACAGCCAGAACAGGAGGCCCGTGGACTGCAGGAGCCAGAGCCAGCTGGGCTAACCTCTGATGAGTACTCGAGTTCTGCGGACTCGGCGGCTGAAGAGAATCTGGTTCCCGTCAATGAAGAGCAGGATGCAGGAGAGCAGTCGAAGGAGGATATCGTGGACGAGAAGGCGGAAGACGAGAGCGTGGAGGATGAAGCATGGAGAACAAGGCGGAAAACGGGGGTGTGGATAGTGAGAATGTGGATGATGCATGGGATCAACCTGCTGCAACACCCATCGCTGGTTCAGCGTCGACTACAGCCAGCCAAAAGGAACCAACGCCTTTTGGTCAAGCAGGGACACATGAAGAAACAGGCCAGCTACGGGAGTCTGACTTGACGACTCATGAACACAACCGCTCCATCGACCGTTCTGTCCAACAATTTGATGTCGATCCAGAGTCCGCGGCTGACAACGTCGATATGGCGATAACAACCGGTTTAGCTGGAACGAATGCCGAAGATGCAACCCCTGTGACAGCGCCTGAGCAGGAAATGGACCACGTCGAGGTCACACAAGTCGGGCCAGGGCAGAGTACGGAAGCATTTGAACCATGCGAGCAAGTTCACAGGCCCATTTGGCTTGATGGCGCTGCTTCCCCAGCGCCTGTCCTTGATAGCAAGGCCGCGACTCTGCTCTCCGCGGTCGAGGATCAGCCAATCACTCCTGCCGAGACCCAGGAAGTCGATCCTAATCATCGAGTTTTCAGAGATGCTAGGCTGAATGGTGCTCTACCTACTCCTCAATATTCACAAGATGTGACTCTAGAATCGTCTCTACATGATGCATCTACTACGAGCAAAGAGCCGTCCTCGATCGAACCCGGTCCCGGACATAGCTCAGCTGCTGTTCAAGAGCCAATTGAACTCGAGAAGTCTCATCTTTCTGACGAGGAGGAACAAGAACTTACTGGCGATGCATCTCCACCAGCGTCGGAGAGATATTTCTCTCCGGGTGAAGATGGACCTGCCCATAGTGAAACTGGTCGTGATACATCTCCCGCAGAATCAGGGATGTATTTTTCTCCTACAGGGCCAGATCCTCCTCCTCGTCCGCCTCCTCTGCAGAGACTGGCTTATACCACTTCCCTTGCTACACTTGCTGATCATTGCAATGGGTTGATTGATACAATTGCGGTCGTTTGTGAAGTACCAGCCATCAGAGCTACATCGGAGGAAATGACAGTCCAAATCACCGATCCATCTATGGCTGGTTCCACTGTCCCTGCCCGATTCTTCCGATCTTACGAGGATGCATTACCCTTCGCGTTACCCCGGCTGAAAGAGGGCGATGCCGTCCTATTGCGCGATTTTAAGGTTGAACGCTCCAACCACTCCTTCATGCTAGGAAGCGTGCGTGCCAGTTCCTGGTTTGTCTTCCGTGACTCAGAGAACATCCACGAGGATGGAGTCCCGAGTGGATACAATAATATAGAAGAGTACAAGTACGTGGCCGATCTCACGCAGTGGTACCGTGATCTGGGGGCCGCCATGGTCGCGGACAGCCAGCTGCAGATGTCCATTGGAAGAGACAGCCTGGACGCCACACCAGACAGCATTGGTGCGCTAAGCGACGAGGAAAGCTTGAGTTCGGGATTCCCCAGTGCACGGGATGATTCGCCTTCGCTGCCGAGAAGCGCAAGACGTAAGCGAAGACCTCATCGGAAGATCACTGTTCACGAGCTGAGGGACGGCAGGAGATACGCTCAAGTAGGCTCGCCGTCCGGCAGACATGGTATACATCAGCTGAGGGATGGGACTGTATATGCGAATCTATGAGTGGGCTATTTGTTGCATCTATCCTGCATAAACAAATCTACATCTTTGAATGTTTCTCAGGCGTGATATACTCGGCATTGATAGCCGATCTAATCAACTGGTTGGCGATAGCAGTTGGCGGAGGGAGTCTCAGCGCGCCCTCCTTGTACTCAGGATCAGCCTTCTCACCCAGGGCACTCGTCCCAGTCCGCAGTGCCTCGTCAACCTCATCAACGTCGAACCAGCGCGCATCCTCCAACTCGGGATCATGCTCCAAGCAGATCTGCTCGTGGACAGGATCGCTAGCCTGCGCAATGGCGCCGATCATCAAGTTCGCCGGATACGGCCACGGCTGCGACGAGTGAATGACGACCCGCGACAGCGTCACGCCCGCCTCCTCCCACACTTCGCGCCGGACGGCGTCTTCGATCGACTCGGCCGGCTCGATGAACCCGGCCAGCGTCGAGTACCAGTGCGGCGGGAAGCGCTTGGACCGCCCGAGTAGGACGCGCTTTCCGTCCGAGGAGATCACGGCGACGATGATGGTGGGGTCGGTGCGGGGGAAGGACAGGTTTGAAATCGTCGTCCGCGTCGTGCAGGCTGATCGCTCGGCAGGGAGCCCCTGGGCGACGCGCGCAGCGTCCGTGGGCGGGCAGGTGCGCTTTGTCCCTGCATTCACGGGGAGTGTGGTGTGGCCGCACGTGCCGCAGAAACTGTTGCGGTTGTTCCAGTCCATGAGGGCCCGGGATTGGGCGTATATAGCAGCTGCGAGATGTGAACATTAAAGTCAATCGACGGTGCAAACGGACTGGGGAAGTTCGCACCTTCGTCCGCGGAGAGCGTCATGACTACTCTCGTCTGGTAAAATGACATCCCCCGTCCCTCCATATTGCTAGCCACGTCTTTCGCTTTGGCCTGTTGCTCCTCGGACCCCTTTGGTGTGACATCGAGGGCAAAATAAGGAGCTCCCGCATAGATCTTCCAATTGAGCCCGTCGCCTTTCCGGCTCTCGTCTAGTCCCAGGAATATCAGATGCGGAGACGTTATGCGTGAGTCGTAATCCCTGATCACATCTTCCTCGAACTTATCGAAGAAGTCTTCGGGTATGTACTTCTTGATGTCGTCGTAGCGCGCATAGTGCAGTTCCGACGGCGACTTTGTCAACGGGGCAAGGTTATTCAGAAGGACGAAGCGGGTTGTGGGGTGTTTGAGGGCCGCGGAGAGGAAGGCGTGTTCGGTGCGCAGGAATGAGAGGCGGTTTAGGGGCGAACCTGCGGCATTAGCAATTGAAATAGCCTGTGACGGGGGTATATACTGGAGAAATAGTTGACAGTCTCTTTGCCGAACTGCCGCGACAGTATTGACTCGGCGTGAACATGCGCCGGAGCGGGGACCTGGGCGAGGTTGCTCATTGCGGGCTCGATAGGAAGTTGTATCAGAAGAAAGCAAAGAGAATTAAGAAGTCTCGGAGTATACAGCATTATTCAGCCGAGGGGCGCCGAGGAGTTTGTATTCCGCTTACCACCGGTTCCTGAACGTCCCATACGATCTATGTAAGTTACCGTAATACAATAACGCGGCGGGAACTCCCCGCGCACATGAAATGCGTCATGCTGAGTAATTAGAATATCGCAGTTCCTCTCCTCCAACTTCCACTTCTCCAGCTTGGTTCCCGTTGAACTGCTGTTGCTGGGCTACGGGCGTGTCATTGTGTGATTAGAACTCCACCATGGGCTATCTCGTGACCCTCGCCACTTGGTATGCCATCCTTCCTGAGCCTGTCGCTCTGTCATATTGACCGACTTACCAGCTCCCTCAATCAATGGGCCCTGGACTTCGAAGGCAATGCGGAGCGGATCATTGAGAGCATTCGCCAAGCAAAGGCCGCTGGGGCCACCCTGCGGGTTGGTCCTGAGCTCGAGATCACTGGTATGAGCTGGTTCTGAGGACAGGCAACGGAAGAATGCCGTGGATTGACAGCGTGTAGGATATGGAGTGCTAGACGGCTTCCTCGAGGGCGACACCTTTTTGCACTCGTGGGAGATGCTAGCGCGTATCATGGGTCACCCCGATTGCCAGGGTATTGTGGTCGATGTGGGAATGCCCATTCGCCATAGGAATGTGCGCTACAACTGCCGGTAAGCTATGATGGGTTACTTATGGTGTCTTTATTGCTAAGTCTGGCGCAGCGTGATATTCTACAATCGCAAGATCGTCCTCATTCGCCCGAAAATGTGGCTAGCCAATGGTTCGTACAAGCTACCATCGTGCCCCAAGAACCTGCGCTAATTACCTCCTGATCCGGCTGCGGATAGACGGAAACTATCGCGAATGTAGGCATTTTACAGGCTGGGCTCGTCCGCAGGAAGTGGAGGATTACTACCTGGAGGATATTGTCGGCAAGATCACTGGACAATCCAAGGTCCCTTTTGGCGATGCGATCATCAGTACCCGGGATACGTGCTTAGGCTTGGAGACCTGTGAGGAACTGTTTACTCCGAATGGGTATGTTCTCATTCTTTTTCAGCAGACATATCGCTAATCTTCCGTCAAGTCCTCATATCCCCTATGGCCTTGCAGGTAAGATACTGCCTTCATTCATACACGCCTCGCCTAACACCAAACAGGGGTGGAGATCATTTCGAACTCGTCAGGAAGTCATCATGAACTAAGGAAACTCGATACCCGTGTGAACCTCATTACGCAAGCAACAAAGCTGGTATGCTGATATGTCTGCTGCTGCTGGAATAAACATGCTGACGCTTTGTAGAGCGGGGGCATATATCTGTATGCAAACCAACAAGGCTGCGATGGCGACAGACTATACTATGACGGCTGTGCGATGATAGTTGCGAATGGCAATGTTATGGCTCAAGGATCCCAGTTTTCTCTAAACGATGTGGAAGTGGTCACGGCTACAGTTGATATTGAAGATGTCAGAGCCCGTGCCTGTATTAATGATGGCTGCTGACTTTGCTAGGTTCGAACGTACCGTTCCAGTGCAAGTCGTAATACGCAGGCAAGCAGACAGTCTCCATATATGCGTATCGATTTGGACACGAGACTTTCTCGCCGCATGGGAGACGCCGAGCCGAATCTCATGCCGTCAGAGCCGATCCAGCCGAGATATCATGCTCCGGAGGAAGAAATTGCCCTTGGTCCAGCATGCTGGCTTTGGGACTACCTGCGCCGGTGCGGTGCTGCCGGATTCTTCCTGCCACTCAGCGGAGGCATTGACAGCTGTGCTACAGCGGTCATCGTACACTCGATGTGCCGGGAGGTCATGAAAGGGATCTCGCAAGGGAACCAGCAGGTGATCAAGGATGTTCGCAAGCTATGTGCTGAGCCAGCAGATTCGAGTTGGCTTCCTAGTACAAGCCAGGAGATATGCAAGTATGGTGTACCCACTTGCTCTGCCTTTCATCCGGTTGCTAATGTTACCAGTCGGTTATTCCACACCAGCTTTATGGGAACCCAGAATTCCAGCAAAGAGACTAGGGAGCGATCCAAGGGGCTTGCTAAGGATATTGGGTCCTATCACACTGACTTCAATTTCGACACCGTTGTACATGCCCTAACGAACATGTTCACTGTGGTTACCAACTTTCAGCCCCGGTTCAAAGTCCACGGCGGCAGTAAAGCTGAAAATGCCGCGTTGCAAAATGTGCAAGCCCGTTTGAGGATGGTCCTTTCGTACCTATTCGCGTCATTGCTACCAATGGTTCGTCAGCGACCAGGAGGTGGTGGGCTGCTCGTATTAGCTTCTGCCAATGTAGATGGTGAGTGACCGATTTGGCATGACTTGGGGGTTTGCTAACGAGCACTAGAATGGTAAGTCGGATATTTACTCCGAGGACCATCAAGCAAGCCCCAGCAACTAACATATACCAAGCCTGCGTGGCTACCTGACGAAATACGACGCAAGCAGCGCCGACGTACGTATATCCAACAATCCCCAAACCACGCAACTAACATCAGCAGTTAAACCCCATCGGCTCAATCAGCAAAGTCGACCTCGTAAAGTTCATCGCTTGGGCCCAGGATGACTTCGACCTGTCCATCCTGCAGCAATTCCTCGACGCGACGCCCACCGCCGAGCTGGAGCCCATAACAGCGACGTATGTACAGTCCGACGTAGCCGACATGGGCGTGACATACGCCGAGCTCTCGGTGTTCGGGACCCTGCGCAAAATCGGCAAGCTGGGCGCGTGGTCGATGTACGAGAAGTTGCTGCATCTGTGGGGCAACGAGCTCAGCCCACACGAGATCTACGAGAAGACGCGCCACTTCTTTTACCATTACGCGGCCAACAGGCACAAGATGACGGTTTTGACCCCGAGTTACCATGCAGAACAGTACTCCCCTGACGACAATCGGCATGATCTGAGGCAGTTTTTGTGTATGTCTTGGGCACCTGGTTTTTCGGGTTGTGCAGAGCTGACTGGTCTAGATCCGTCGTTTTCGTGGGCGTATAAGAAGATCGAGGAGAATGTCAAGTTCTGGGAGTCCAAGGGGTGGACTACGGGGAAGTCGCAGAGGAAGAGCGTTAAAGCGGACTAGTTGTCGGGAACATAGGAGCGAAATTTCCATTTTGAAGTAGCTATATGAATGAATACAGTTGGTATGGATCTAGAAATGTAGTAGGTAATTTCATTTGGATATCTATAGTACCGCACCGCAAGGTAGGTCAGCGGGACATATCTTCAGTCTGTATCTGGCAAGTCGAATGTATTACGACCAGAATACAAGCACCAAAAGGTCATTTCCTATAACAAACGAGGAAGGCCCGCGCTGTTCCCAAAAGATGGTGATATAAGTTAACCCACAAAGCATACCACACCAGAACGACCCGCTAAACCAACAGAAGCAAAGCAATAAGCTAATTCAGGCCCGACCAGAGAAAAACAAATGAAAACGAATGGATCAACGGCTCCAGAACCAGCCGCCGCCCGAGGAATCGCTCTTCCCAGACGAATCCTGGTCAGAAGACGACGGAGAATCCTGCGAATTGCCCTGCGGAGCATTAGTGGTTTCGACAGTCTCATTACTCTCCTCACGGCCATCCGCAAAACGCCGTGTGTTGACGGTCTTCTTGTGGACGGACCCATCCGCGTGACGGACGGTGGTGGTCTTCTTGGAGACGACAGGAGGCTGCTGGAACTGTGCAGACTTGGAGAGTTGTTCCTCAGCGGTCGACGATGGCTCTTCCGACGACGGCTTTTGCATTGTCCTTGAATCACGAGAAGTAGTGCCCATGCTACCATCCGCCATGCGATCGATCCATTTCTCGAAATCATCATCTCCACCCGCGAGATGATCGTCCGTGAACTTATCGGCTAGTCGTTCTTGCTGCGCGTTGATTTCATCCCAGTGTTGCAATGAATCATCGAGGAGGGAGCGAAGGATAGAACTGCCGACGAAAGATGATGGGGACCGGTGCTCTCGCTCTTTCAGGTCGTGGATGAAACGCTCGTACATAGCCAGCTCGCTTTCGGGGTCGGCCTTTTCGGGAGAGGGCCCGTGTATATTCACGGTTACTGTGTCCTGGTTTGCGTTTTCTCCCTCGTGTCCATTCTTAGACTGGTTTGAGTACCAGATGGCGGCCTGTGAGGGATTGTAATTCCACCCTTCGCCCAAACTACCGCGCAGCACTAAGCCGGTGAGCCAGTCCTTATCGGACTGTCTCTTTCTGCTCGGCTCCGGCTCGCGGTCGAGCATTGGTTTCCCGTACTTCAGGCGGAGGAGGTCCTCGAACGCATCGCGCCACTCCGGCTCTGCGGGGTCTCGGTCGCAGGACGGGTCAAAGTCGGAGGATTTGAGGGAAGACATGACGGAGGGCAAAAATCCCTCATCGTGTTCGCGGTGGGCTCGGTAACGGGATTCGCGTTCCAATCGCAGAGGCGAGTAAGCGCTTGTCAAGATGTAGACCATGGGCCAGACAGGCATATCCTCATCCCCATCGAGGATCCCAGAAATAGAACGTTGTGCACTTCGCGAAAAGATGCTTGAGGGGAGCGGAACGTGGCCGTCAAGCCAGGAGCTGTCGAAGAAGGACCCAAAGCCGAAAAAGTCGGGGACGCTGTTTTCCGGGGTCCGTCGATTTTTCCCGTTCCACGTGTCGGCGGGTTCTGGTCGTTGAGAATCCTTCGACGATGTGTAGTTGTCGTCACCGTTTTGCGGTGTAGCGCCCTGTTCGCCAGACGATCCGGCAGCGTCAGAAGAGTCTCCATTTTCGCGGTGGCGAGTCAAGTTGTTGCAATCATGCGACTCGTTAAAAACAGCCCATCGATCGGACCGCGGGGACGACGCCATCGACGGAAGACCCATTACTGCCTGGAGCATGGAGGAGACCTGCTCGTCGGCGAAGCGGCGGATAGACACGAAGAGGTTATCGTCTTCGGGACATTGAGAATGGTTCTGAGGCGCGTTCTTGCGGTCGCTGGAGAGGTTCTGATTGCGACTTGTGTCGTCGTCATCGCCCATCGTTTCAATAGCTGGCTAGACAGTCGAGGAAGTGTGGAGGGAGAGAGGCGGGAGAGTGGAAGGAAGTAGAAGTGGTTGAGATTAGCCCGAGATGGGCGGAGACTGTTGGGGCCGCCACGTGACGTGACGGCATCGGACTTGTTGCGTAGTACTAGGCGGTGTGTAGTACAGCAAGTTGATTGATTGTGCGTAGTTCTTAGGTCTCGCAGAAATCAGGGGTCCCCTGCTCTCCGCCGGAAACTAGAGAAACGTCCTCCCGTCAGGCATACAGGCCATCAAGACTAGATCCACCGCGATACCAAGACTTGAGCACCGCAGTGGACTGTTGGGCTATTATTTCGGGAGCAAGGCTTGAGGATAGACAATTTCCTCGGATAATAGAAGCCGGGACGTTCCGTTACTCTATACTCCGAGACTTCTCTGACCAGTTTCGCCGGCACTACAGGAGATGGCCGGAGACGAAGCCCATCCAAGTCATGAACAATGCGTCATTCCACCACTCTTAACAAATTGTGTAGGTGCCGATACCAGAGTCAGGTTGGCTTATCTACCTCTTACTCCCCGGTTCTAAACCCAATATTGACGAAGTTGGAACATGCAAGGCGCACTAGCGCCTAACTGAAGTGACCCATGCCGGCTAGCAGTCTGAAGACGACATAATGTTCTCGCAGCCACGTTCCCTGCAAATCTGATGGTAATCCTGGGACAAAAGCTTGGGTAGATGTACCAAGTGTCCACGCTGGATCCGGACAAAAATAGCGTAGAGGCAGCATGCAAAGCCCACTGCAATCACACTGACAAGGGCGGGCCATTTGAATTGGTCAGGTCGCGAGAAAACGATCGTGGAAATGTAAGAGCAGATCTCGAACAAGTTTTGCCATGCAGCTTCAGTTGAGGAGAAGGACCCTCGCGTTGCGGCTTCGACGCCCTGTGTTGTATTACTTGTCAGCCACAGGGAACTTATTCTCGAAGGCCTCAACAAGTGGAAAGAAGCCAAACAATGCGCTAGTAACAACTGACCCCTTGCACAAGGACCTGCACGCACAGGTCAAACCCTCTCAATCCCACACGACTGAGAACTGTCCCGCCCACAAGGCCGGACGCTGAAACGAGAGGATAATTCGAGAATCTCCAGAAGATCACTGTTCCACCTATTAGGCAAGCGAACTGCCAATTTACCAACCAGATACCGGCACGAATTGGTCCTATTTTTCCCATGAGCCAGGGAGCAACCCACGTGGCGAGCACCTCAAATGTTACGGAAACGGTTCTGGCAATAGCAATCTGCGTCGAATCGTAGCCTGATGACAACAGCCAGGTGACCATTTGTCCCGCGAAGGACAAAACAGTCAGATAAAGCAAAGCCCCGGCGAAAGATGGAAGAAACACGCGATGATGAAAATAAGAGCAGAAGTCTACTAAGGACTTTCGCATAAGATTGCAGCAGTCCCTCCAAATATGTGATGGCTCGCCTCCAACGCTTGGGGTTTCCCCGGTGGTCAAGCGCGTCCGTTCCTGTAATTCGGGCACCTTGTAGTACACCTAAGTAAAATGTATAAGCACAATGCCTTGCGTGCTGTTGGTAGCCCTTTTGGAGCCATCGGTGAGTTCAAAATCATACCTGGGCGATTGAGAAATACTCAACAACTACCGAGCCAACACTCATTCCTAGGTTAACAAGAATGGCAGTCTTCGGCGATGAGCCGTCGACGAACGCAATGAAGAGAGGCCCGATCAGCTTGCAAATCAAGTCAATCTGTCTCATCTGGGCATTCATGGCTTAATTGAGACAAGTTAGCGTGAAGCCATATTCCGAAGGTGTATGCTATACATACTGTTGAGGCTTTCGTAGTTCTCCCCAGCAATGACCACAACCTGTCAAGAATAAATCAGCTGTGCATCATAATTGAGACGTATACGTGTTCGTACCCAATCCTTTTCCACAGAGACCATGTTCATGACGGAGCATAGCTTCTCGATACATGCTAGAAGCGCCAAAGTAGCCAGCAAACATTGATCGACCACTTGAGGCATCATTAGTCGGATAGCTAGCAAGTAGAATATCACACATGACGCCGCCACAACAAAGCGTTGCAGGACTAAAGCCGCAAGAGACTTGAGTAAGTATGTACGCTTCTCGGGAACATGAGAGCAGACAATAACGCACCGATTGAGATTCGAACAACCTGTAAACGGTTTCCAACATCGATATAATGGCCCACGGCCGGTGCAAAGATAATTGCTGCGAGGCCACGAGAAAGCGCATATACAGACATGGGTAACAGGTTGCTTGGGTAGATTGTGGCCAAGTAGAGGACTGCTCCGTACTCAAAGACGCGAGAGTTCCAAGTTGACAAGAAATGCGAAATGTAGAGACGATAGGCAATGCTTGCCGGAACCTGATCTTCGGCATGACTTCCGTGTCCATGCGGAGAGAGCTCTGGGATTCCACCTTCATCTTGGGCGACGAGAGGTGTATGCTCATCAGAAGTCGCTTGCCCCCATGCAGATGTTGCCATTGCTTGGGCGGTGCGGCCTCGGGGGATGGGTTGGCTGGTTTTCGAGCCGGACTTCAGACGATGGCGACGACAAGGAATGTTAATGCATGGTCTGAGATTCTTGTAAACGCGATGCGAGACGCCAACGGCCTCCTGATTCTACCCATTTCTTGACTATCATCTTTTACTCTCTTTTAATCTGCGCTGGAATCTTTGGCCGACCACGTAAGAAGACTCCATCTCCGCGGTCCACGGTGGAATCTGAGCCAAGATGCGACGAAACGAAACTTTCTCTCGGCGACCGAAAACACCGCTTACAAATATTCCTTGGATGTGATCCGCTGATGTATAGAGCGTAGATAACAACGCTAAAGTGAGATTATTTCCCTCAGAAATCCGGCTCTTAGGACCTATGAAATAGTTCAAAACCCACTCGACATGGCAATGTTTTATTTAGTAACTACTCGTTTTGCTTATGAGCGGATACGGCCGGCAGCGACCTCTAGTTATGCTCACATTTCTTCGCCTTTTCTGCCTTGGACACTGCACAAGTTCCAAGCCACACTAGCCTCATCACAAAGTTGCTTAATTCATGTACACGGGCGACCTCATCCTGGGTCAAATTGCGCGCAGTTATGGTCCGCATTGTGTTAGAAGCCGACATAAGAAGCTCCAAATCAAGCTGCGCTTGTGGGTCGAGGGGATGGATAACTATGTTAAGGAAGAGTGGCATGGCGGCGGTAGTAAAATATGATGTCAAGAATATGTACGGCCACAGTTAGTATTATGCATTTCTAATTCTCTAAACGGCAGAAAAGAAACCCACGAATAAAATGGAATGGAATAAACAATGCTTACCGAAATGCTTCGTCCACAATTGTGCTGACGAGAACTCTTAGACACCAGAGCGTTGACCGGCTGGCCACGAGAGATAGATCGAAGCTCGAATGAGCCACGGCATGGAGATCCTCGACCCCATCAGCAGCCTCGGGAGTGCATTTTCTTACTGTCGCGTGAATGACAGTCACGAGGTGGTGATACTCCAATTGTAGAGACATGCGTCGAATGGTATGGGGGATGCCCTCGTCGGGTGTATTTGTTGAAGTATTTTGAGAGATAAACAACGCAGGGCGGAAACTGACAGGGATAGACAATCGCCAGCGCTCGATCTCATCATCTAGCTGCCTGATATGGAGGAGGAGTTTGTTATCATTATCCTTCAAGGCCCGCGCAGAAAAGAGTTGCCGGCAGACTTTCTCCTTCAGGTGGCTAAGGCAAAGATCCCCAGAAAGATGGGGGTTGAGATACTCGTAGGTTTTGTCGTTAACTTCGAAAAATTCACCCAGCTTGGCAAGTAGGTATAATAGTCCAAGTAGTTATCAGGTGGGGCGAGGTCACAGTAAACATCTGTGAGAAGGGGCGGATTTCCAGTGCGAAGCGATATGTCTTTATCTAGCATGTAGCACAGCCAAAAGAGCATCCGAATGTGGTGATTCTCGCGTTCTGCGCGGGACATTCCAAGCCTGAAGGGGCTTGTCGGCTTGTCGATATGGCCCCTCAAAGAGCAGACTATGCGACACGTAATGGAATGGAAGAAGGCAGCACCTTGCCAATGGCCACTGAATGTGCGTTGTAGTTGCTATTTGATGAACTCAGCCGAGATCTCCAAAGTGGTAGAGAGAAGCGATAATGAAATCCGGCTTACCAGTATGAGCCCTGTCTGAAGAGTTTCCAAGCTGATATCTCCAGTGAGGTGCATTAGAAGGAAGTGCGCCTTGGCCACACACTCGCCCGCATCCATAGGCAAGCGGGTCTGCCCAGGCGCGTTTAAACGAGATGCAATAGAGAGAGCGCTTAAAACACACGCCCTGGCTGCGACTTGCGTGGGCGACGACACAATCCTACCCACGGGCTTGTAGGCGGTTTCTATAGTCGTGTCAAATAGAACTTGGTCCAGAACTGGGAAAGTAAGTCTAAATGAAGACCTGAAGTAGCCATTCAACACTTCTTGCGTAGCATCCTGATCAGGTAACTCGCGTAACTCTTGAGAGAAAGATGGCTGAAGGACTGAAAAAGGGGAAGAGTCCATGATGGGAATGCAGAAGTCGGCCCATGTGACAGCCTGGCCGGTTCTTGTTGAAACCCAATGGCGGCCCTCTTCAGAGAAAATGGGTATACCATTGAAAAACCAGTTAGGTCCCAATTGATTTGCAGACACATTAACCTCGGCGTGATAATCTGCGGTGGCAGAGTCACCGGTGCGGGTGGGTATTTGTGCGAGGATAGAGGAGGAGCACGAGCCTTCAGAAGGGACAATCCAATCCCTGCAACTCGTTACGGTCGAAGTCCGGGAAACGTTAACTGTCGAAGAGGCAGGTGTCTTTGGCTCTTCGCAATCCCGACGCGTCGGCTCCGGCGTGGCCTCAGCCTGGGCCAGGGAACTCTCGAGCTGCTCGATGCGTCGGAATAAGTTCTGTACATCGCTTGATGTCACACTGGAAGAAAGGGAACTGTGGAGAAAGCGTTAGAGAGGGATTTACCTGGTTCCAAAACGTAGGGCATACGGGACGTCACACCTGGTCCGCTGTTTCTTCCGTGGCCTCTCCCTGTCGAAGGTACATTCGAGGCTACGATGACTGCACCACTCACAGGGCCCCTCTTGGTTAGGAAAAAAGCAGTGGATCTAAATGGGGGAGGGAATACGGGTCAGTAATGCCAGTAGTCTAGTACGGAGAGGCCTATGGTTCGATCATAATCATAGCGAAGATAGAGGCTTGCCTTTTTCTGATAGCAGACATCGCATGCTCTTTTTCGAGATAATGTTGGTTTTGGAGGCATGTTGGCTGCGAAAGGTAATCAATAGTAGCTTTTTCGAACCGCGCAAGTGCGCAGGTGATAGTTCATAGGTTTCGGGGGTTTCGGGGGTTCCGGAGGTTTCGGAGGCCGCATCGTTCAGATTCCCCTCTAAATCATGTGACGCGGAGGCAGATCACCCTCGTGTGAATGGCTATTTCTATTATTGTAGAGACTCTTCGGAACCTCCGGACACCCTACAGTAATATTCCCTCTCGCTAGCTACTATCCATCCGAGTCGGGCCAATGTATCAGGCCTATAAAATGTGTCTTCCCTGGCGGTTTCTCTGTCTTCAGTCACTCACTCCAACGAATCACCCAAGTCTGAACGCTTATCTTCTCAATGGCGCATATCGTTGCTAGGTGCCACAAGCTTCTGGAGAATGACATTCTTCGTCGCTCTTCACAGGTTGTTTCGGTTGTTGGTAATCGAGCTTACATTTTTGGTGGGGAGCTGCGACCGCGCGAGCCTCGAGACAATGATGTCCACGCTGTTTCATTGGGTAACAGTAAGTTGAGAAATGCTGATGGACGAGATTCCTAAACGTAACGACACTGAAATCCATTCTAGCGGACGCTACGGTTGCCTCCGAGCCTGCAACCTCCCAGTCTCCCTCCCCACGTGTTGGAACCGCAACTTCTACACTGAAGGGAAAGATCTATCTATTCTCTGGCCGAGGCGGTGTCGCCATGGCACCTATCGAGGAGCGGGGCTCGGTCTGGGAATTCGACCCTACCACAGCAAAATGGTTACTCATTGAGGCGAACCCAAAGGCGTTTCCGGTTGCTCGCAGCTATCACTGTATGGCCAGTGATGGGGAAGACACACTTTACCTCCACGCGGGTTGCCCTGAAAAGGGGAGGCTATCGGACCTATGGGCACTTAGTCTCTCCCGCAGAGAGTGGACAGAACTTGCACCAGCATTCGATCCTCCACGCGGAGGTACATCGATCGCCTTTACAGATGGCAAGCTGTATCGAATGAATGGATTCGATGGAAATACCGAACAAGGTGGAAGTGTGGACATTTACTCCCCTGAAACAAATTCTTGGGCTTCGCACGTGTATTCACCCGATGGCAGAACAGGCCCGACGCCGCGAAGCGTGAGTTGTTTGCTGCCGATTCGCCTAAAAGACCGGTCATTCTTAATCACCTTATTCGGTGAGCGTGGCCCCAGTTCATTGGGTCACCAAGGAGCGGGAAAGATGTTGAGCGACATGTGGGCATTTGACATTGGAAGCAAGAAATGGGAGGTGGTTCAAGTTGTTACTCAAGGGGACGAACTGCCTCTTGCGCGGGGCTGGTTTGGTTCTGATGTTGTCGGTACAAATGCTGTTGTGGTTCATGGTGGGCTAGCGGAGTCGAATGACCGATTAGGCGACGTGTGGAATATCGAGTTCTCATAAAGCGGTCCAATCCTCTCGCGATTGGAGCGGACCTCGGTCACAGCCTAGAAACCAATTTGAAATATTGAATATCGACACTCAGGCTTATTCTGTACTCATATCATCTATTAACGAGAGTGATATATCAAGTTTCTCTTTGGGACCACCACTATGTGAGTGACTTGGGTAGTGTGGAGACAACCAAGCACTGGACAGGCAGCGTAGCGCACGGGACTGGCCGTACCGACTATGGGGCGGTTCTAACACGGGCATATAGGCCACCCATACTACTCAACACGACTTCGCCTTTCTTCTCCGATTTTCCAATCTCAGATTAATTACAGCTATGTACACATATGGACATCCATATCCAAAGAGCGGATCCAACACTTCAAAGGCGAGCCCGGTCTCGGAACTCAGTCCACGCTTCATCGAAACCCGCGGATCGAACCCACAATGAACGGTGCGGGTCAGCTATCGAGTCCGCAACTATGACGGTCAACAAGCCGTATCAAATGCTGGAATGAGAAAGGGCTCTTACCCATATTGCCGATCTTCAGCCACATGTCACCAGTGATCATCAATCCCTTCTGTCTTGCCTGAGCCTCAAACGGCCGGGACACTTGCTCACCATGGGCCAAGGCTCTCGCCAACTTTGAAGCATGCCCATCATCCTGGGCATTCTCAGTGGTTTGAGCAAAGATAGCCTTCCAGTCCCTAGACGGCTTGTATTTGGTTATCTCGTCTAGATGAAGCTCCGGCGTGCCTCGGGACACATAGAAAAGGAGATCCAGGCGACCCTTCCACTCTAGCAGACGCACTTTGGAGCTTATATCCAGGTCCGGGAGAGCAAGGAAGCTGGGGAGGAAGAGAGTTGCGTTGAGTGTGTGCATGAGGAAGAAGTCGAATTTGATCTCTTTCGACGGGCGCTGGGCGGCGCTGGTGAAGTACGCTGCGATTGTCAGATATCAAGCTTACCATGGACTCAAAGACAGAAGAAGCGACCTACCGACAACATCAATCGTTTCCACCATTTTCTCCTGCAACTGATCCTCGGAAACCTTAAACCGGCTTGCGCATTTGACCATCTCGTCAACCGCGCGTGTCAGAACCCCCCCGATCTTATTCCCATCCGACCAATGGGCGGACCCGGCCAGTTTCTGGTCCGCGCGGGCCTCCTCCAGGAGCTGCAACATGGTTGTCGTCCCGGAACCGCCAGCGCCCTCCGCAGCCTGCTCAGCTGGAAATAAGAACTTCGGGCCCATATAGTCATCATGCACGGCAGCCTGCGCGAGACCCTCGGCCACAATGGCCGGTTGGTTGAATTCGATTCCAAAGCCGAGGTGGATGAAGGGGTGGATGAGGCCTATGCAGTTATCAGCATAAGCCCACCTGCTGGTCCAGTCCGGAGCTACTCACCACCAAACAACCGCGACAGCATACTCTCCGCGCACTGGTCCCTGGAAAACAGGTACTCCTTCAGCACGCTCCCGATACCTCTCTTTTCAATCTCCTGCTGGAAAAATGCCAGAAAATTTGGGTAGTTCTCCTCCGTCCCCATCGCAGCCTTGAAAGCCGCCTTGTCGCCCATGGACCTAACGACCTCGCCCCGAGTGGGGAGAACAGGCCGCTGATAGGACTTGTTCCTATCGTACCCCGCCTTGATCACCTCCGGCGCGGCACCGAGCGCATACATGCTCAGAACATGATGCACAAGGTGATCTGTAGTCGGATCAGGTCAGCCGCTTGCTTCCCCAACTAATCTCAGGCCAGACCCGAGAAGTGGAAATAGACGACGACTCACTGTGAAAATGCATGTCATTGAAGAAAACATGGTGTCTCATCAAATCATCCTGCAGAAGCTCGCTCGCTGTTTTTGCAGCGTCCTCCCTCGGTCCGGCGCTGTACACGCCCGAATCGGAGGTCGTCACACGCACGGTCTTTGGTGTAGCCATATTGCGAGCTCGATGTCCGATGGAACGAGAATGCGATGGTGAGCCAGTCGTTCTATAGCTGGACAAGCTCGCGGTGGCAAGTAGGCGGGCAGGCGCTGACGGGATACACGGAGAGCGCTTCGAGAGTACAATTCGTGAGAGAGAAGATTGCATGAGAGGACGAATGAGGGTGCTGGATATAGCAGCAGCTTAAGTAGATCGCGGGGATTCGGCCTTCGGGGTTTGCGGAGCTGCGATGGACGTCATAAGGAGCGCCGATATGTCAGCGTTTTTGGCGCATTTCTAATACGAAGTCACAGTAAAAAAGCCAGCAAGTCCGAAATAGGCACAGGTCCTTCTTACAACAGAGGTTTCATACGATGCAGAATCGGATATGCTTGCAAGTTCGAAGGAAAGTGAATCGCATTATCGCACGCGACGAACTTTTCTCTCGCCATTACTGTGTATATCAAATCACCCTAACGGTTACCCTCTATCGCCAGCCTTGGTCATCATTAACCGTTCTAGATTACAGCTGAGAAATCAACACCGTCATAATATAATTCAATATATGCAAGCCGTGCCGTGCCAACCAACCAATCCATGCGCCAATCCCAAAATAAACCAACCCACCCGGACGCGGTGGCTACGGGCTACCGCGACATATCCTGCATCTCCTTCTTCCTCCTCTGGCGTTCGCGCTCCAGCTTCCGGAACAGCGGGTGGTGGCCCGCTTTGTCTTTCAGCTGCTTGTTCTTGCTCTTGTTGTACTCGACATAGGCCATGTCCTCGCCGCCGGCGAGGCCGCTGAGAGTCGCTGCGCTGCGCTTGACCGCTTCCTTCTTCGCTTTTCCTCGGTTGCCGCGCTCGGAGAAGAGGTCGTCGGTGACGTGCTCGACCTCCGCCGAAGTCTCGTTCTGCAGCATGACTTCCTGCAGAAGCTCGCGGCGTTCTGCGGGCGTGGCGTAGGCGAGTCTGTCGAGGTTTTCGATGCCCTGTAGGTGCGTGATCACCTTGAATGCGTAGCCTTGGTCCACAAGGAAGGCCTGGCGTTTGGACGAGTAGAACATTTCGTCTGTGTCCTTCGACACGAGCGAGTAGAAGAACGCGTTGAAGCCTTCGTCGTTTCGTCGCTTGGCTCGCAGGATACGCCCGAGACGCTGGGCTTCCTGGCGGCGGGAACCGTAGTGGGAGGAGATTTGGATCAAGCATGTTGCCTCGGGTAGATCTAAAGATGTATCTCCGATCTTGGAGAGGAAGATGGTGTTGACCTGCTCGTTGTGCTGGAAGTTCTCCAAGATGCGCATCCGCTCGTTCTGGGGCGTTCCGCCGTAAATAAACGCCTTGTTGAGCTTCAGCGCGTACTGCCTCAGTGCATACACGTTGTCGGAGAAAACAATGACCTTGTCTCCCCGTCTCTCGTGGTAGTCAATGAGGTACTGGCAAGCCTGGAACTTCCGCGGGTTCATGATATAGAGAAGAGCGGCCTTCCTGGATCTCTCCCGCAGGTATTCAGAGTAGAACTCGGTGGTCATTGGACACCACACCTCGGCACACTGCACCTTGGCGATATGACCCTGCTCAGCAAGCTCCATCCAGTTCGCTTCGTACAGTTTGGGACCGATAAGGAAGTTCAGGTCCTTAATCTTGTCATCTTCACGCAGCAGAGTCGCTGTCAGACCAAGCTTGCTCTGCGTCGCGATGGCAGACGTAACCTTTCGGAACATCGATGCCGGTACAACATGCACTTCGTCCAGGATCATGAGACCCCATTCCCGGCTCTGGATCCAATCCATCATCTTCTGCGCATCGTGCGAACGAGCCCGTGTCTGCGAAACCATCGAGTAAGTTGACACAATGATACCCGTCGAGCGGCGGAATTTTTCCTTGTTGTCGGAGGTGAAGATGGCGATATCACCCGGATCGATATTCGACCACCGTAAGAATTCATTTCTCCATTGCACTACAGACATGGAGCTGGTGCAGAGGATGATCGTCCCCTTTTTGATCGTGCAAGCGCCCGTGATGCCCACTAGTGTCTTCCCGGCACCACAGGGCAAGACAATGATACCACTTTTAGCTCGGCCGTTACCAAACATCTTGCTCAGGCTCTTCTCTTGATAACTCCGGATACGCGCACTGGGCTTCAGATCAATGTCCAGCGTAGGATTGACATCGTCGTTTCGGAAATCGTACTCCTCCAACGCCGGACAGCCCATGGCCTGGCACCGCGCTTTGACAGGTTCCACCGAGTCATTGGGGATCTCAAAACTATGAACCTGAGCTTGATCTTCGTCGTCGTCGTCATCCCGTATCGCAAGGAGAATCTCGTTCTCCTGGCGTTCATTTTGTTGTCCGTTCTCCGCCGGCTTCTCCTCCGAAGCCTGTTGCACCCCCGCGGCATCCTTCGTTCCCGGGATGACAAGACCGCCCAATTTCGGGGCTTCCTGCTGGATTATACCTTCCGACCCTTGCAGCCTTTGACGCCCAATAACCTCATCTTGGAGAAGCATCTGCAGCATCGCAGGGTCCGTACTCTCCACGAAGAACCTGTTGTGCTTCAAAACCACCTTGATTTTGCCATACGACTTGGTGAAATCGACAATGAACGACTTGATGGAATCTGGAAGCGGCGTCTTGGACAACCGATCAAGGAAGTTGATGATATCGCCTGGCTGAAGACCAACGGAAACCGCAGCATACAAGCTATTCCCCGTCAATCGGTACTCGTGAAGGTATACCGGACGCGACATGGGCTCGGCGATGGTGGTGAGGAAATCGGCGGCCTGGGGCGCTAACGGCGAGAAGCTCTCGAGGGTGATGATTCCCTTCAACGGGTCGATCCAGAGGGGACGATTCACATGGTCAGCCTTGAGGGGAAGAGAGGAAAAGTCCTTGTAGCCGAAGTCCGGATCTTGCTTTGGGCCACCTTTCTTATTGGTAAACGACTCGAGCGAGAACTTGCTAACGACATCTCCGGGAGTCAGCAGATCCATATCTCTCCAGTGATCTTTCACCTACTTTTCAGGTTGTCGTCCTTCACGTCTTCCTCGTAGTCGGAGTAATCATCGCTACTGCCGACGCCGTCTGGGATGGGAGTCGCTCGTTTGGAGGCCCTGCTAGATCGACCGCCTATGAATTCAGCTTTCATCCGTCATCCCGATGAGTTAACGTACTATCAGTCGCCTTGCGTTTGGCAGGCATGGTTGTGTCGATTCCGGATCGATAAGACGGCTTGTCTGATCGTCGGCACGATAAGACGAAGACAGATGCTCTCAGGCTACCAGCGCCTCAACAGAGCCATGCGAAGCCAGCGTGTCTTTACGAGCAGCACTAGCTGGTGGGAAACGGTCTGGGATGGAGAGAAGCAGGGGGATGTCAGGCAGAAGAATAGCGGAGGATGGTCGGGTCGGCTTATCTCGCGGCCTGAGGCAGAAAGGCGGTGGCGATGTGGCGGAGAGGCGGTGATTGGCCCGTCGGCAGAACGGCGAGAAGGCCCCGATTGACGTAAAGAACTGCTTCTCTTCGCACTTCACCTAGAGCTACCTACAAGGCTGGAGTCACTGTCATAATGAATACGGTTTGTCGCTCTGCTTATATGGATTGTTTATATACAGGTAAAGCTAACTGCCACTGTCTTTAGATCCGATCAACCTGGTGAGGAGCACAACACGGGCTACGATTACAGCTCAACTAACCACAATTGGATTGCATCCAGGATAGGATGGGGCGCGCTCTGCGTGGGTGAGTCTGAGATTGTACTACCAAGCTGTAAGCACCGGCTAACCTGACGCAATCCAACAGCCGGCGGCGGCGCATACTACTTTGCCAAACAGTCCATCAATGCGGATCGAGCAAGCCGATATGAAGAGGAGCGGAAGCGCAAGGCACAGCAGTCCGCGATGGAAGCCGAGCACCGACGCCAGACGGCTCAGAACCCCCAGTCAGCCAGTCCAGCAGACGACGCGAGCTTGAAGCGGGCGAACATGACGCGCTTCCAAAGCGCTTTGGACGACGCCGCGTCGCCGAGCTCGGAAGCAAGCCATGACCCGGCCGCGACGCGGCACGAACCGGAGACGGAAGCGGAGCGGGTTCTGGAGAAGTCCAAGTACGAGACGGCTACGCCGTATCGGCCGCCGAAGGGCAACCGGTTCAGTTAGGGATGTTCGTGTTGGACGGCGTATATAGACCGTATGCTGATGTATCATATATGTATCTTGGTTGCCATGTATTTCGCATTATCTAGGCAGACGATCTAGATATTCGACCTCGGAAGCAGACTTCAAGAACTGTCAATTCGGGTATTCATTCATGTCGTCTTCATGGAATCGAGAACAGTAGACCAAGCCTGAGCCAGCAGAACAAACAGAAACACCAAGAACGCCGCCACTCCCATCGCCGAACCGTGTTACAAGAAGATTGTTAATCTCGTGAGGAACGCTAGCTAGCGAGCATGGAAGCACAACGGAGGGAGGGTCCTGGCGGAAAGAACGTATAAGTAAATGGCCATCAAGGCAGATATACGAGTGCAACCCACTTATTATGGCTCGGGTAGCCTAGACTCTTCTCCCGCGAGCTCTCGAGAGCAGGAGGGACGAAGGGAAGCACCACGGCCGAGACGATGCAGGACATGGTGACGATGCGCGAGGTGCGCGTGTTTGGCTTAGGACGGCTGGCGGAGAAACGGCGGACTGGGGGACGAAGGAGTTGGAGGGAGACAGCGACAGCCATGGTGTAGTTAGGAGTATGAGAAGAAGGAGGGATAGGAGGGAGTAGGAGTTTATCAGTGTAGAAGAAACAACTGCGGGGTCTTTATGGTTATATACACCCATGGATGCTGGCGGGAGGCTGCCTTCCGACTCACGACAGCCGATCATGCCACACTGGGCTCCGGACACCACTGGTGCCTGGCATTGTCTGATTCTGCGCCTCATACGGACAGACACGCAGCATAGTGTGGCCCATGTTTACTCGACAAGACAAAGCAGCCGGATCTAGATCGATTGGGTCACGTGTCGCCGTCTTCCGTCTGCCTCTTGAACAGCCTCGACACTTCTCACCCAGCGCAACTCCAGCAACTCCAGCACATACATGGCTTCCCACCAGGTCGCCATCGCAAAAGCCTCCTTCTCCGCTGGGCTCCTCCGCCCCGACCCAGCCTCCGTCCCCCGCGACGAGATCACCGCCTTCCATGCCGCCCTCGACCGGGCGCTGTCGCATTGCACCCCTGCAAACATCCAGGTTTGAACTGTTGCGTCCTGTGTCAATCGCCGTTACTAAACATCCCGCCATGCGCGCAGACTTGCAAATCGTGGCTGCTCAACCATGTCGTCTCGTCATCTAACCGCGTGGGGGTCTGGGCCAAGTACCTAGTCGCCTTGTCCGGGTCGTTCGAGGAGGATGCGAAGCCGGCCGAGAAGACCTCTTCCAAGAGGACGAGACTCCATATGCTCTATCTCCTGAACGATCTGTTCCACCACACCCGCTACCACCTGGACACGTCTGTGGCCTTTTCCACCCTGAGCGCTGCGTCGCAGCCGTACATCGTCGATCTGATTGGCCTCGCCGCGTCGTATGACCGAGAGAAGAACCCGAAACATCACAAACGGCTCGACGATCTCCTGGAGATCTGGGATGTAAATGGCTACTATGCCAGTGACTATGTCGGCAAGCTCAGGGAGGTAGTCAGGAATTCGGCATTGACTGGCCCTGTCAAGGCGTCCACTGGGGGCGACGGGGGTCTCGCAGAACCAGTGAGCAAGCTTCCCCCGAGGGAAACCCCGTTTGTCATGCCGCCGACCCATGGCGATCCTTCTACCCCGTACTACGATCTCCCAGCGGGCAACATGGTTCCCCATATCATTCCGAACTCGAAGGTCCCCCTCCATCCCGATTCCATCAAGCCACTACAATTTCTGGCAGGTCCGGCGGATGAAAAGTTGGTGGACGCGGTCAAAGGGTTCCTTCGCGACGTTGATCGGATATACGGGTCGGCGGCCAAGCCTGAGCAGAACGATGATGAAGCCATTGACATAGACGAGCTGGGTGAGAGGGTGATCCGGGATGGCGTTACGGGTGAAATAATGGACGGCGAGACGTACTACGGCTGGTCGCGTGCATTCTGCCAACAGATGAAGAGGAGCGGGACAGACTCGCCGCGAAGTCGAAGTCGAAGTCGGAGCCGAAGCCGAAGCCCCGGGAATTACAGAGGCCGCTACAGCGACAGTCCGGATAGCAGACGGTCAATGTCGAGGTCCAGGTCGCGCAGTCGGTCACCCCCTCGCCGGCGAGGATTCAGACGACGCAGCGACTCCTACTCTCGGTCACGGAGCCGCTCAAGACGAATAACACCGCCGCGATCACCCCCGTCGGCTCCCCAATTCCGTCCAGTCCATCAATATCCACATCCTCCGCCTCCGCATTTCCCAGGCGGTCCGTATCCGCCGGGCACCGGCATTCCGCCTCCCCCAGGTCCGCCAAACTTCCAGGCCCCTTGGCCTCCGCCGCCTCCGCCGATGAACTACCCTCCGCCTCAGCCGGCATATCCACCCTTCCCGCCCGGCGGGCACTTTCCCCAGCCACATATGGGGCAGCAACAAATGCCGCCGGGGACGCATTATTTCCCGCCGCCGCATTCAGGGTCCTGGCATGGCGGATACGGTCGAGGGTGGCACCGATAGCAGTAGACAGTGTACAGTATTTGGTTAGACTAATGGATTATGATTCAAAATCAGTTATCCATACTGACAACACGATGCTCACTGAAGAGGCCGACAGATATTCACCTCCCCGGCAACTTCATTCTCCTAAACAGCCTCCGCATTAGCCAAATACACCCGCCCATACAAACCAGCTGACCGACTACACTCACCGGAGCACAACACATCACATCGCCCCCACACATCGCACCGCTAATCCTGCTCTCCTCCAACGGAGTACCTAGCATCATTACCAGTCAGCCATCCACCCAGACCCAAAACCCCTCCCCGAGGAAAGAGGGAGGCGTACAAGAAAGCCCCAGCCTAGTAGAAAAATGCAGACTGGAAAGAAGGGGCACCGCGCCCCCGAGGGCGTCGGTCAGCTTCGACACCGGGGCGTTGGCGGAGGTGCAGCAGGCTTTGACGCGCTAGGACTCGCAGGAGGGAGGAGAGGATGAGGGGACGGCTGCTGCTGTGGATGCGGTGGAGGCTGCTAGGAGGGTGGGGAGGAGGGAGAGGGAGAGGAGTTTGGAGGGCATGTTGGATGTGTTAATCTCTTGTCCTCGATCTAGTGACATAAGATATGCCTTTAGGGAAGGCCTCCAGTCCTAATGCAATGCTTCCTTCGGCCTATTCTTGTCTTCTCGCTAGATCGCTTCTTCTTATGCTGGTCTCGCTAAGCCAGAAACTGAGGATCCCTTATACAGGCCTCATCAACCTTCTTAATCGACCTAATCCTGGAGGGTTTAACGGAACTGCCTTTCCTTCGCCAAAGAGGACTTTGCACACGATTTGCGGAATATGTTATGTTCTGTCCATCGCCAGAATCGAAGATCGCGGCTTCCATTATCCCAGACTATAATAGTTCAGAAGACTATCATGTAGAAGACTATCAAGAGATGCGGCAATAGTTAAGGAACCTTTAGTGCTTAGATGCCGTCTTAGTAGAGAGCACTTTAATAGCCGTTATAATACTAATAGATAAAAGGCTAGTCTATACTAAAGGAAAATCGATCCAGACCACCAGGCAAGTCGACAGCGAAACGTATGTAGAGTGGTTCGGAACTACGAGAAAAGGTCCCTCTGTTCAGGCCGGCGACAATCATACGGGCTAGGGCTGGATATCTTACCTACGTCCCAATCTAACCATTCCATCCTCATCGTCTTCCTACTGAAAACTCCCATCACATGCTATATCGTAAGTGACTTCATTAACGGTAATATAAGAGAATGAGCTGCGTGATAGCGTTAAAGTTCTTACATTGTTCGAAATAATCTCCGATCACCATACTAAAGGTGCCTTTTCCCATGTATTCACAGGTACGTAATGCGAATCGCGAATCGTCGTGACGTAACCTGACCCTGTATTTTGGTATATATTGAAACTCTGGCATATATTGAAGCTCTGGCATATATTGAAACTCTGGCAATTCTAGGTAAACCATACCGCAACATCGAACTACACCACAATGGGAGATAAAACAAAGGATCCCTCAACCATGGGAAACCAAACCCCGGGCGACCCTCGAACGGTCAAAAGCCGCGTCCTCGAAACCGGCGCCGCCGCATCCCAGGACTTTGCTCCTATCGAACAGATCTGTGCACATTTGAACGGGTTCCATGTGTACGCGGCCGATCCGACTAGATGCGTCGAGGCGAATCATTACTGTACCCATTTGACAGAGGGTGAGCTCCCGCTCTATGGCTCATTAGGTTACTCTTTATTGCTCACACTCGGTACTACTAGATGTTCGGCAATGCTTAATCTACGACACACCTGACCGTAAGGCCAGATTAATCGGTATCGAATACATGATCTCGCCTCGATTATTCAAGAGTTTACCCCCAGAAGAGCGCAAACTATGGCACACTCATGAATTTGAGGTGAAAAGCGGCATGCTTATCATGCCGACTCTGTCTACCGTTCCTAGTGCTGTCTGGGACGTTGCCGAAACGTCCGAGATGAGGGACCTAATTCCGAATTACGGGAAGACATACCACCTCTGGCAGGTTGATCGTGGGGATCCAGTTCCGTTGGGTCCACCTCAGCTCATGGGGAGTTTCACGTCAGAGGAGAAGGTACGGGTCGCGAAGTGCGGGGGTATGGAGGAATTAGTGAGTGCTAGGGACGAGAGATTTGGGGTCGACTTCAGGGTCAAGGCGGAGAAGAGGAGTGGAATTAACGATGTTGAAAAACACCCTGGTTTGTCTATCGCATTCCATTTACGGTGGTAGCTAATCAGCATTTTGGCAGATGCCGACACGTTATCCTCGTCGATAGGATAGGATACAAGTTTTGAATATCTAGGAAGGAAACAGCTATTTAGTACCAGCTCTCAATATACTTGTTACATCTACCACGACGAATTACCCCCGTCGGCAATCAGTGCGCTGCCAGTGATGTAGCTACTGGCATCACTCAGCAAAAACAGCCATCTGCTATTCCAGCTGGCTGAGAAGTCACCGTTGAAGGGCCCAGGCGGAGACATGGCTACTACCAGTACAAAATGGGACGGACAAGTCAAGTCTGCTCTTTTACTACGTAGCAGTGTTCTGCCCTCGCTCTCTAGCTAGCAATTGTCTTGATTTTGGTTGATACTGTAGTACTAGCCTGCAGCGCCGTGGTGAGACGTGTATACTTGACAACAGTGCCAAAACGTAGTATTAAAACATGGATAAGAAGTAAATCCAGCCACTCTTGATTCTCATCTTGATCGACTCGCTAAACGGACAGAAGAGACACCGTTCTCCAAGCCAGACAGCACCAAAACACCCAACGACCAGACCAAGCCCATTTCGCCTTGTTCCCAGCTTCAAACGCGTGTCGAGGAAGTCAAAATACGAGTGCGGTATGATCCATCGGGGGGGCAAGCGGTCCAAAACGAGTAGTAGTACAGGGTAGTCGTCGTAGGAGCATGTATTAATTAACGTCCGGCGGAGAGTGGACGTCCCAAACGAGGAAGAAACACGACATCGAATATCCAAAAGCTAAGAACGACTAGAATCCCTCGCAGCCCTCCTAACTGCATCACCACGAGCAGCAACGGTCGAGGAGTCAGGATCGGTAGTAGAAGTAGTGCTGTTATTTTCCCGTGTATTGCTGCGTGTCCTGCTCGCGGACGTATGGCGCGGCGGCGGCCCGTCGGCTTCGGCAAAGGTGGACAACCGTCGTCTGGTGTACTCCAGCATCACTCGGTTATAGTCGTTTAGCGAGGAGCGCGGGTTCAGGGGTCGTGGTTTCGATGCATGGGTCTCGGTCTGTGATAATTGGGCGCTCCCGCCGCCGTCCGCGGGGAACATGGGCAGCACAGTGCCCGAGAGTTCTGAGGATGTTGGTATTGAGTACATAGATGGCATGGCTGGGTTGAGTCAGAGGGTTTGATCTGGGGATGTACCAAATGATACATCATGGATGCCAAAAGGCCATGCGACAGTTTAACTGGAGAAATCAGCCAGACGGGAGATAGACAAAAGACTGGAAAATAAAATAATCAGGGCAGGTAGGAATAGGAACCGAAATCCACGGCAGACCTCAGCAGTCATATACCCGCATCAAAGCCCCTTGACATCAAACGAGAGGAACCATGTCTTCTGGGTCGATGGACCAAACCTTGTCCGGCATGATGAGTCAATCAGTCATATAACTAGCCGTGACATCACTGCTCCGAGCACACTGCCATGCCAGATCGGGGACTAGTACAGCCTCCTCCGCGCTGCACTTGGGTCCGTTTCGACCCTCCAATATCCACATGAGGCACGATGAGGTCACTGGGGATGACCGGGAGTGGGTCTTGCAGTGCCTTGCAGATCGATATCAATATCAGAGGCTCTTTCGCCACCGGCAAACGGCGTCGGGTGTTTGCACGGATACACCGTATGAGTGGCTCCATTTTGCATCGCAGTTGCATTCGCGGAAGCCACACGGCTGCATCGATAACCGGGTATACAGACCCTGTACTCCTACAGTACGTATGCTGTGACACTAGCTGCATATCGAAGAATGGACATGGCGTCATATCGAGGCCTGTGGACTTGTGGCAGGCGCTAAAACTGGTGCCCGAGGACAATAGACACATGGCCTTGTGGAGAGTGATTTCACGCTGGAAACGGACCATGGAACGCAAGCAGGTATGCCAGGAGAGAGAGAGAGGAGAGAGAGAGGCGAGAGAGGCGAGAGAGGCGAGAGAGAGAGGACAGAGAGAGGCGAGTCGCTTTCCGCTTCGGTCGGTCTTACGTCATATCAGCAAACCGGCCGAGCCCTAGCTACAATAGTCAGACCAGGTACATACCTTGTACAGACACGACGCCGTACGATCTTCAGTCTACAACTTCACATCCTACATGCCCTTCATCAAGCATTCCACACTTCTATGAATAAACTTTCTATGACTCACCTATTTATCCCATGGACCTCTCTCTCTACACCAATCCACCAAAGTGCATCTGCATTGGTCGGCAGCTCCAATGACCGGCAGATGCAGAGACCAGAAGCCCTGTAGTCCAGTGTACCTCGTCCCCGACGCCTCGTTGCTGTTCTTTCGCCGAGAAGTCACCGCTAAACCTGCAAACCGGCTGCGCGGCGAGGCCAACCAGTTGGGGGTTGGGCCGTGCCACACTCGGATCGACCAGTCCTCTCCTGATAATTAGCAACGCCGGTGAGGTCATTGTGCATGGTCTCGTATTGGAGTACTTGATGTAGAGTCAGCCAACGTCATTAGCCAGACCGCTGGGATGACATGCAGCTGCCTAGCAGGAAGTAGCGGTATCATGGACCAACCCGCCCTAGCCATTGTGGAGAGCTGGGTCCAAGACGCGAATGGGCCAAGCGGCGCAACATAAACAACAATTAAGCATAACAGGTTACGATTACCAGCTCAAACGCAGACCGAGTGCTGAAACGATGGATGCATAGACAGACAAGACACAAACTAACAACACCAATGTATACACCGTAAAATAATTCATAGGTCCTCGTCACACATAACCTGGATAACCTATCAGCGCGATCCAACCAGAAGCAAAAAAGAGTCAAAAAAAAAATACACACCTTTCCTCGCACCCTGGAAGAAGAATCGCACAACAAAGACCTGCAACCCCGCCATAGAAACCATCATGAGGCCCTCGATGACGCTGAAGTTGAAGATCCGCCGCTCCGTGCTGCGCACCGTGCTGAAATTGCGGTTCTCGCGCGTCCGGAAGTACTTCTGGTTCCGGGAGATCGTCGACAGCTGCGCTGACAGCTTGTAGATGGATTCGTCGAGGGCCGTTGCTTGCTCGGGGGTTGCTCCCTGGCGCGACGGAAGCTGGGCGCGTTGCTCGTTTTCGATCTACACATGCCTGTCAGCCTGAGTCGCGTAGGCCGCGCCGGGCTGGGTAGGGAAACGGGAAGGGAAGGGGGTACCGCGATCTCAAAATCAACCAGCTTCTCCGCAAACGTTGACATCTCGTTGTTGAAGCAGAACCGGTATTCGCCCACAGTTTGGGCCGTGAACACGAAATCGCCCTGCCGCTCCCTGGTCTCCTGCAGGATCACCTTCTCGCCCGGTCCGACGACGGCGTAGTCGATATCGAAAGAGCCACCGGATTGAACCTATCAGATAGTGAGCATCTGGCTTGATACAGAGAACAATGGCGCAGCATACCGCAAAGTAGAAGGCGACCTTGGAGTTCACTTGGTCGACATTGGTGAAGAAACACGCCCTCTCGCTGGCCTCGACCTTGTAGGTCAGAGCGGTGGCCGAAACAGACGACACCAGACAGGCCAGCAGGCCGATAACGAGAGATTGGAGTCGCATTGTGTGGGGGAGAGGCTGGCTGCGGATGAAGAGTTTACGATCAGGAGCAGTCTGGCCAGGTGGCCGATGTTTGGTCTGTTTGCATCTAATTGTTTGACTCGTTTGCACTCACCATCAACACCCAAAGCAAAGCCCGCCCTACATTCATGCCAAATCGCTGCCAACCCGCCAACCCGCCAACTTGCCAACTCATAACACTGCATTGATAAACATGGCCGCCATAACAATCATACAACTCAAGACACCAAACGCTTGTCCTCCGCCTCTATCGAATGAAGAACGACTCGCTTCGGTTCCAAAAGTTCCGGCTTTTATTTACATGGTCCAGCCCCAGGAGGTCGTCACCGTCGCTGACTATGTCCGAAAGTATATCGTCTAATAAAGTCAGCCGTGCAAAGATGCCAGATCGAGACAAACTTACCATCTTCCAGGTACCGCGGATTCGAGTACAACGATCGAGGGACCACTGCAAACTTGATCTTCTCAAATTGCTTCCCCTTGATCCCGGTCCGCTGGGATAACCGTTCCTTGGTCTCCTTGAAGATTTCTCCCTGCCACGTATAAGCGGATGCAGTCAACAGCAGCTCGAGTACTTACAGGCTTGACGACAAACTTGAACGGCACGCCGTGCGGCTTGCTCGGCTCCCGATCAAAGTTGAACGCATTGATTGTCCGCTCTCCTTCCTGCATGTTGACCTCCTCCTCGGGAATTCTCTCGGCATACAGTGTCACATATTCGTTCAGCCCACTAATCTTGAAGTCATCACCGAGCTCCTTGTAGATCTTGCCGCTGTGCGCCTCGTAGATCCGCAGGTTCCGGGCCGAATCTTCGTCCAGATCTGCCTTCTTCTGAAAGCCGGCCCTGAGATCGGCCACAGTGCCATTCTGTGGCACCAGGACCTCAAGCAATTGCTGTTGAGATATAAGCATAACTACCTTGCAAAGACAGAGATGACCTGCTTACCTCTTTGCTGATCCCCTCGGAAAGCCATATCACTTTAAGGCATTTCTTGCTCTCATAGTCGCTCAGACTCATCTCCAGCGGCTCATAGTACAGGGCGTCCGGGAGGTGCATAGCATACCCGTAATTGCCGTACTGGCCTCCTAGGATCTGGAATAGGGTCTGCGGGGTCCGCTTAAGGAACGGCTTCGGCTTCCCCGTGCTTGCCATCACCGGCGCGAAGCGCAAATGCGTGGGCTCCACGTTTATGTGCTCACCAACCTTCTTCGAAAACTGGTCGTACGTCATCTTTCGGCTGAGGGTCAACGTGAACTTATCGCCTTCACCCACTCTGATGGGCGCAAAGGTGACGTTCATCCGGTTCAACAGATAATCGTAGAACTGCCTTGCGTCCGGGTACAATGCGGTGGGTGGTAACGCGGACTCCTTGACCATCCGCTGGAAAGTGATAATGTCGCCGTCCTGGATCTCGGACTGCTGGAAGGTCTGCTTGGACTTCATCACGTCAATCATGTTGTGCTTGATCTCCTCGAAGAGCATGAATTCCGTGCCGGCAGGCCACTTCATTTTGTCCAGGATGATGGGGGCGAGCTCCGAGACTTTCTGGTTCTTGCGAACATACGCCGAGTCCACACCAGTCAACTCTTGGGTGACAGCGTCGAAATGTTTCAGGAAAATGAGGACAGAGTTGTTTCCATCCGGCCAGGACGCCGTCTCGTCTGGCGAAGGCTCGCCGACCTCCATCCAAACCCTGAACGCATTCCCTTTCGTCCCGAACCTGTTGTACGCGTCTTCCACCGTCATGTCCTGGTCTTTGATAACCTGGTCCGGGCGAGCTGTCTTGTTTTGGCGGTTGACCATTACCCAGAACCGAATTTTGCTGGCATTCAGGCCCTTTTCTTCCGCAATCTGCTCCGCAAACTCGCCCACCTTCTTCGTCCTGAGGACCCGGTATACGGTCGGGAGTGCTGGGTCTTCGGCCGGGAGTTCGTTGCTGGTCAAATCAAACCCATGATGCGATCTGAAAGATTCCCCGGTCAATACTCCGACATTGATGTATAGGTGAGCCTCCTCCCTGTCTTTCTTCCGGCGGGCTAGCTCGGCACGATCCTCGGCCAGTCGTTGCTCTGAAATCCAGTTAGCAAGTAACGCGACCGTCAGAACGACTTGTCATACCAATATGGGACGGAATATTGTCCTTCGTAATAGCCGGGAGGACATAGTCCAGCCTTGACTTGCGGACATAAACTAGCATGTACGCATTCATCGACCGCTTGGTAGACAATCCGCGCGTGTACGGTTGCCGAACGCCAGTCGCCCCGTTGGCCAGCTCATATTCACCGCCGTAGCTCTCATCAAGAACCTCTTTGTCTGTAACGCGGGTTACATGGTCGTCATCATAGCGATAGAAGACTCCGTCCTTCTCGGGCCTCAGAAATGCGTAGTAATGACCGGCATTCAAGTCGCCGCTGTGCACTAGTACACCATATAGCTGATATACCCAAGATTCCGACCTGTCTGTTTCACTGGTGAGGTAGGGAGTAGCGTCGAATTCCATCGGGAAAGCGTGTCGGTCGTTCAGTTTCATCATAGCGTCACGATTGATATCATACTCGAAGCGCATCAAGTGAAGATGAAGAACAGGAGGAAAGCTCTCAAAAAGCTCGCCCTTCTTGGCGTCCTGCAGGCCGTGCGGTGGCCCGGCATCATACTTGTTCTCGCCTTCGAGGGTTTCCACCTGGATATAATCCCTGAAGCTATCATCGAGCGTCTTGTTGCCTCTCACCTTGAGCTGAATGTCCCAGAAGTCCTGGATGCGAGACGATTCGTAGTTGACGTTTATGCAGGATACGTAGGTTTTGGTCTTGCCGACAAACAGGTCGGGCAATGTCTTCTCTGCCGGGGTGCCCTTCATTTTCTCTTCAAGCCTCTCCATTAGCTTCCGGGAAAGCTCCTGGACATCTTGCTGTTCAAATATTTGCCTTGACTCCCAGCCAAAGGAGTACGTCAGCTCCGACGTCGAAACGGGGCTCTCGCTCGTCTGCAGGTTGTAGAACAGTCTTTGGAGAGTCCAAGCACTATTATCTCTGGAAGCCTCGGACTCTGTCGGGATTTGGTACACAGCCTGAAAAGTTATTAAGCGTACTGAAATACGGGAAGTTGCATACTTTTCGGAAAGCGTTGGTGAGATACAATGACTGTATGAGAGAATTAAGGTAGCAGGTTGCACCCTGGTTTCTCAATCCAACCATACCAGTCTCTTTCTTCGAATCGTAGCTGAGACAATTAGCCTGGAACCATAGAAGATACGGTGATACGTACTTCTGGAGATTGCGCCACAAGACACCCGTCGGGTCCTTTACCACGCGCACGTAGGCAGTGATTTTGGCTTCGTCATTCTGGACTAAGGGAACGCCTCGGCCCTCCCACTGCGTGCTGAAGAGCCTACGCAACTCGCAGAATCTGGTGAATCCCCAGTCTCCTTCATCGGCATTGAAACGATGTGTCGCAACTAGAGCGAGTGAGCATAGCGCCAAGAGCCACGGATATTGCGCCGCGTACCGTGAGACACAAAAACTGATGGGTCGTTGACATTCCACAAGACCAGGGCGAATTGCACGCAAGCGAACCAATTCTCGGGGGGCTCGTTTTCCCAGGCATGTTCCAAGTAAAACGACGTATGCTCGGCGACGTGGTTGCCGTAGGGGAAGAAGAGGACGCGCCTATTTCGTCAACATGCGAGCTTCCAAGTCACAACCGAGCATAAACCCACCATGGGGACCCTCCACAGTCGAACGTTGGCCCATGTTCCCTGCGTTTCAGCTTGCGCCAGTCCTGGATATGCCATGTGTGGTGTCCCTCGGCCTCGGTCTTCAATTCGGGATCGTCGGGTTCAGGGAGAAAACGCGCCATCATTGCCTGGTCTGCCGAGCACAATTCAAGTCAGCCTGATTCTGGAAGCTGCCGGTGTCAGGCGGGAAGTACAGCAGTCCGAACTCCGACCAGCCCAGAGCCAGGGTACGGAATCATCGGAAGGCGTACGGATTGTACAGATCGATTGAGAAAGGAATTACATACGGTCATCGGCAAGCGGCTCCGGCTCGTGCTCCTCCTCGGAGCCGGAGCGGGACACGACGACGACATCTGTCCTGTCATTATTGTTGTGACATTGCTCGTATTCATCGACGAGCATATCACTGTCCGCGATCTAGACGGAGACGATGGTATCAGCAGGGATTCTCTTCGAATGACATCAAGCGGCATGTCGACTTGACGAGGGGTGAGGGGGAACAGAACTCACGTTGTCCATATATAATGTATGGATGGCCGCACTCCGAAAGAAGTACGCTATCCAGACGACTGATGGAAACAAAAACGACAGGAGAGCAAAGGGGGATGAGTTAGCAGGAGAGAAGATGAGGCGAAAGACGCTTCGGCGGAGTTGGAGGTGAAGGCGGTGGCGGAGTGGAGTCTTGGCAGAGCTGTGAAGAGCAGCGGCAGAGCAGGAAAGCACGTACAGAGCAGGCTGGTGCAGGTCAGCAGTGCTAGTCTCTAGATACTCGAATCGAGTCGAGGCAGCAGCTGGAGTCGACCTGTGGACTGACGTTGCTCGGTGTTATGGCCACTGGCAGTCGGCTGTGCTGTCATGTGGTTGTGGTTGCCCTAGCGCTATCCATTCGTACTAGTAGGTTACGAGTATTTCTTTGTTGCATTTGATCTTCTACACCAATCCACCTGGAGCATCTCGGCTCTCCGCAATTCAACAACTGCTGCGCAATGTTTTATGCGGCTTTATGCTCCTTATGCCGATGTTTATGCGGCTGAGTCATTCCGCAGTCACATGCGTGCTCACCGCCTTGGTCTCCGCACTTCTGCCACTCCGGTGAACTGCGCTGCGATATCGGTCTCGTCTCTGTCTGTCTGTCTCTCTCTGTCCCTTGAGTCATGCACGCAGCTTCCTCCTGACTTTGGACTGAATCCCTGGTTGAACAATTTGGTTGATTGATTGAATGGCAGCACACTATGCTACTGCGTCATCCAGCTCGATGTTGGGCTACGCTGCGCCAGAGATGCTGCTACTCCATATCACATTGCCCGCCGCCATGGCGACCCGCAACCGCGCTCGACGAGTATGTCTATGGACTCTGCATTTGGACGGTTATTGATCTATCATAGCTGGGTGGAACGTGAAATACGTCCGATCAGTCTGCGCCAATTGACCTTCTTTGGCCGCACTCTGACCGAATCGCGGCTGATCAGTTCGGCCAACTACGTGCGCACGGAGCTTCCAACCAGGTTAGTACTGCTCTGTCAGGCTAGGTACATGTCTGACACGCAAAGGATTGCACATCGCCTGCGAGATATCCAAAAACTACCCTATGTGGTGGTAGCGAACCCCCATCTGTCGCTCGCGTACGAGCTCTATTACAAGGCGTTTGAGAAGCTTCGAGCCATACCGGAAATCAAGTCACTGGACGACAATGACAACTTTTGTACCGTTTTACGTGAGACGCTCAAGGAGCACCTCGTGGTGATCCCCAATATGTCGATGGGCGTCTTGGAGTGTCGGGACCTGGTGCAGCCGGACGAAATGGACAAATTTATGAATACTCTTCTACGAGCGGTACGCCTAAGCTGATAGTTGGTGGGCCACGGCTAATGAGTTTTAGAGGATTTCCCGCCGGGTCATTGCAGAGCAACACCTTGCACTAACGGAGTCCTTCAACTCCCCGTGGCATTTCCCCGATTTCCAAGCTCGCTCGGATATGAATGCGGATTTTGTGGGGGAGGTGTTTCTGAAGTGCAACGCGAGGGAGGTGGTCGAGCGGTGTGGGAAGCTTGCACAGGATCTCATGCGGCACAGCTCTCCGTCGGACAAAATTCCCGAGATCTCCGTGCAGGGGCATCTAGAGGCCACCTTTCCTTATATCCTGAGCCATCTGGAATATATTATTGGGGAGCTCCTTCGCAACTCCATTCAAGCCATCAGCGAGAAATACAAGGACTCGCCTCAACGACCGCCGCCGATCGAAGTCCTCATCTGCGAAGCACCGCAACATGTGATCCTGAGGGTGTCGGATCAGGGGGGCGGCATCCCGCACGAGATCCTTCCGTACTTGTGGTCATTCAGCAAGGGACCCCGCAGCGACGCCCGACTCAAGAATCTGGGCCGGGTCCCCGCGATGGCAGCGACGATGCAGGAGCTGACCGTATCAAAAGAGCGAAAGCACGCCGACAAACAGACATACCGCGAGGGCTCGCTCGACTCATTGACATCACGGCCTCCGGACCTGCGGCTTGGGATGGGACTGCCCATGAGCCGGGTGTACGCCGAGTACTGGGCGGGGAGTCTGGAGTTACACAGCCTGGAGGGATACGGGGTGGATGCGTTTCTGCAGATCTCGAAACTGGGCAACAAGAACGAGCAGGTGACGACGCGAGCATCGATTGATGCTGTTTGATAGGTACTCCTACTAATAATAGACTCCTGCAAGCTGCCCGTGGAATCTATCCGGCTGGGATCACACTAACCCAATACGGCTAGCTCCGGCACAAGCGGGATGACATCATGATTGGCTGGATCCTGCATATCTTCAGCCCTACACGCATCAACATTCAAAGCTGTGCCTCTCCCGGCCCTTCCGTCTCCGTCTACCTACTCTGCAATCCGCATCGACAAGCGGAGAGCGCGAGAACGAAAGGCAGAGAGGTTGAGGCAGAGAATGAAGCGTCTCAACTCACCCAAAGACGACAACGTCCCGATCTACATCCTCCTTCTCCTCGTCGCCATCCTCTTCCCCTGAGTTTCGCCGGCTCCTCGTGCTCCTCGTCATCAGGCGGAAAGTGCGTGAAGTTTGCAACGGGGTCCTAATCAAAATGGCAAATGCACTGTCGACAATCTGCTTGATTTTTCTTACGTTGTTGCGTGAGTCCACCTCCTGCCTCTGTTATCGTAGCCTGCGAATTGACCGTTCGATCACCTAGTTCCCCCTCTCGGCGTTTTGGCTATATCGGGCTTCAGCATGGATTTTTTGATTAATGTCCTTCTTACTATCCTGGGGTTCGTCTCCCTCTTCGTCGACCCTTGTTCGTCTGCTGACTCTTCATAGCTACCTTCCCGGCCACATCCACGCTTTCTACCTGGAATACGTGTACTATTACCGCGAGAACATGGATCCGCTGCATCGGGCTGCTGTGCCGGCGCGGGGGGTGTATTCGGAGCGGATTCAATATGGGGCGTTGGCTGAGGGGGGATATGGGACTATTTCTTGATGTTAGATCGACCATTCTGTTTGGGATACCTAGCTGTTCAGCCAGAATGTTGCAATGCGTTATTCGATATTTGCCCAGACCCAACCAAATCAACCAGTCCACATATCTAGTATCTACACCTCCCCAGCCCCCCGGGCCTGCGACTGTGCCGGCTTACTCCCCTTCAACGGCGGAAAATCCGTCACTGCACTCCTCGCGACCGTTCCCTGCGTATGCGGCACCGTCCCCGACCCGGGACTCCACCACAACGCCCCAACCCACGGCTGCACATTCCAGCCGACCGCCAACGAGACACCCTTCCTCTCCGCCATTTTACCCGAGACATCTCCGATCTGGTACTTCGGGCGCTGATTGCGCAGGCGCAGGACGCCGGGGGTTTCATCCTTATCCTTACCCTTATCCCTATTCGCACCGGAATTCCCGTTTGCGCCCGCGTTCTTCTTCGAAAGACCGCGCTTAGGCTTCTTCGCTGCCGCAGCGGCGGGGAAATAGCGATCTCGCAGGGCGGAGAAGGAATACGGCGATTCGGGGGCTGGGATGATGGTGTCCCAGAGTACGGATTCGGAGGGACGCACGGCGGTTGCGTTTTCGGTGGACGGGTATGTCGCGAAGACGTAGACGAAGAGTTGTTTTGTGTTCCAGTTGAAGAGGGGGGAGAGGTCTTTGACATTAGCATATACAACATACATATATGAAGGAAACGACGGGGAAAAAAGTACCAGCATCCAAATCAAACCGGATCTGCGCATACTCCTCCTTCCGACTCGAGTAGTAATGCGGCCGTCCTTTGATCCTGTGCGCAGAACCCAAACCCAGACATTAGCCTCAATCCATCGAGTTATATAAGAGCTCCGCCATGTCGCTTACACCTGCACGTTCTTCAGCTCGACGTCAGCCCGGGCCGCGTCCGCGGGCATCAGCAGCACCGACAGCGCGGCGACGGCAGCGACGCAGAGGGCGACGGTGGTGAAGAAGCCGAAGACGGCTTGGGCGCGGTTGATGGCGGAGTGCATGTCGAAGGTAGATTGGGAGTAGTAGGTATTATTCAATTTGGGAGGAGTCTCCCTTGATGTATGGCGAGGAGAGACGGGGGAGTGGACGGAGTAGGCGTGTTGATGCCACTGGTCCTCCGCGGGCGGTGAGCTGCTTGCTTATCGATAAGGATTGTCTACTCCTACTCCTCCGTCTACATCTACAGGAACATCGTACATCTACATCAGTCCGAAAATGGCCTCCCACACCCTCTTCGTCTACGGTACCTTTCCCTCCTTCCCTCCCTTCTCCCCTGTCCCTCTCAAACCAACCAACTAAACCAGTCCAGGAACCCTAATGGTCCCCGAAGTCCTCCACCGCGTCCTCCATAACAACCAGCCGCCCCAGCATCATCATCACCCCCCCGAACCCAAACACCCAAAACCCGCCATCCTGCACAACTACCAACGCCGGCGGGTGCGCTACGCCGATTACCCAGGCATAATCCCGAGCTCCTCATCCTCATCCCCATCCACGGACGCGGTCCTCGGCGCGCTGGTCTACGGCCTGAGCGACGCCGATCTGCGCGCGCTGGACGCGTTCGAGGGGATCGAGTATGAGAAGCGGGTTGTTAGGGTGCGGGTCTTGCATGAGGCGAAGGGGCTTGGGGGGAGGAGGGAGGAGAGTGTAGGTAAGAGTGCTGGCGGGCATGTGCGCGATGTGCTGGATGCGGCTAGTGGGGGCGTTGCGGAGGAGGTTGGAG
>RAQS01000153.1:0-40671 GCA_003698115.1 Aspergillus sp. HF37 | reverse complement strand
GCAGTGCACAGAGAAGATAAGGTAAGCAGCGCATCTTTATGCTATGTCCGTAACAGTAAGGTATGCCCCCTAAATAAGTCTAGGTAGTAGAACGAGTACGAGCACGGGTAGGCGGTAGTAGAATAAGGTAGTAGCAGAACGAGTATAAAGCACGAGTAAGAGAGAGAGAATTCATTTATTCACAGCCTTTAACTTTATCTTATTCTATACCCCTATCTTCCTTTCTCCTTTAAGCTTGATCTCTTTATACATAGGTGCCATACATTAGAGACTTCCTAGTATCGTATCCTCACACTAGCGGTTCCCCCTAAGGGAACCCTAGAGAATAGTCTGCTATATAATCTACTATTAGCTATTATTCTGTACTATCCCTCACATTCCTCACATAGTCTACCCAGCACATTCTTACACATGGTCCACTGGACTATCCAACAGTTGATGTCATAAGCCGAAACCCCGCTTACGGAATGAGCGATGATATCATCGGGTCGGCTCCAGATATCTACCTGCCAACGTACGTACTCAAATTCCACTCAACCAACAGGAAACCTTTCTGAACAGAAGACAACCTCCTGCAAACATGGCTCGAATATTCATCACCGGCTCCAGCGATGGCATTGGTCAGGCGGCGGCCAAGATCCTCGCCGACCAGGGCCATTCGGTCGTCCTGCATGCCCGAAATGCAGACCGCGCTGCCTCGACACGCAAGGCCGTTCCCAAGGCCGAAGCGGTGTTGGTGGGCGACCTGCGGTTAATCTCCGAGACCAAGAAACTCGCCGAAGACGCCAATGCCTCGGGGCAGGCTCCCTTCGACGCCATTATTCACAACGCCGGTATTGGCTACGGCTCCACGTCCAGCCGCGAGATCACGGCCGATAAGCTGTCGGCCGTGTTTTCAGTCAACACGCTCGCGCCCTACATCCTCACAGGCCTGATGAGCAAGCCCACGTCGCGGCTTCTCTACATGAGCTCCGACAGTCACTACGGCGGCGACGAGACCCTGCGGAATGTGCGGCAGTCGCACTCATACAGCGACAGCAAGCTGCATGATATGATGCTGGCGAACGCCTTTGCCCGGCGGTGGGGAGACGACATCCAGGTGGTGAGCATGCACCCCGGCTGGGTGAGGACCAAGATGGGGGGCATGATGGCTCCCGGAGGAAAAGACAAGCCGGCCAAGGCACTGGCGGAGTGGGCGATTGGACAGGGCAAGCTGGCCAGTTTGAAGAGCGGAACCTTCTTCACGACAAGGGGGGAGGAGTCGCCGCATCCGGGGGCGGGGAATGTGAAGAAGCAGGAGGAGTTACTGAAGATCTGCGAGGAGGTTTCGGGAGTGCCTGTTCCGGATTAAGGCACTGAAGGACATGGGCTTAGATAGAATACTAAACCATGTCTTTCCGACTTGACAGTACATACTGACCCTAGGAATAGCTTAATGTATATCACCCATGATATCCTCGTCCATTCCAATTCCCCCTGGCATATCGCCTATGCTCGCCCGGCCCTTGAATGTGTCGGCCCGCCGTTGGTTTCTCTTCAAGTGATCGATATGCTCATCATTCAGTTCGAGGGCATGGTTGCTTTCCTTAATGCCGCCTGCAAGGATCTTCAGTAGCCGGACTCCTTGCGCTAATTGCGTCTGCACATGCGTATCCTGCAATATAGATGACTGCGGTGCCGTGGCAGAGAAGTGGAGCATTGTTGAATCACAGTGGTCCCTTAAATGCGACAGAGTTGCATTCAATGACCCAGACATTATAAGTGACGTAACGAAGGATTCCGTGTCTCCGGCTGTCCCCATGTGAGGCGATATGGATGCTGCAACGTCTGCCATGGTCAGAGCGGCAAAGCTTCTCCCAAGGCCGAAGAGTGTGTGTTTGTGGAACGCTCCCACGACCTGCGAAACAAGCCCAGCGTTATTATCCTGCAAATGTCAGTCAGATATATGGTTACACATGAGGCTTAAGGCCGGCGAGAAATGGACGCAGCGTGTGCTCGCTGGCATCGACCAACTTACCATATCCCAGACTGGCTTTGCTACTTCCACTTCGCTGTTCAACCTTTGAAGATTACCCGATTTGAAGGCATTGGCTAGGGCAATATAAGGCTTGGCAAGTGACTGGCAGACCCTCATCACATGTGAAGTGATCATCCCAGGGGTGCTTAGCTGAAATTCAGGCTCATCTGTTAGACAGCATCATTCTGGAGTCCATGAGACAAAACTCACCTCTCCATTTTTTAGAAGACTGGCCAGAATCCACTTTTTGTATGCTTCCACCATGATCATGCTGACCGAGTTAATAACAGGAGATGAAATGACAATGCTCAAGAAATGAAGAGCCTTGCCCCATTCTTTTACAGCCATGTATATCATCCCGCCATACAGAAAGTACAGTTGGTAGTCTTTATGGGACAGCTTCGAAGACAGCCCCGAGGCACCCGTGATGAATGTCGCACTAGACTCATGCTGTGCGCAGAGACGAGGCTTGTCATACTTCAGGTAGGCCTGATCCGCGCCAGGTGGGAAATGGCATATGTATTTGCCCAGCACCGGTAGCGCATGGGAGTAAGCTTTCGAGTGCAAACAAAGCTTGGTGAGGAGAAGGTGGGTTGAGGTGAAAGTCGCGCCGGACGGGTCCAGACGGAGGATGGCATTTCTAACCAGCAGAACTGATAAAAGCGGCTGCAACATGTTAGCCTGAAGGCTGCTCCAAAAACCACGAAAGGAAACGGCTTTGTATCCATGCCTTTGAGACGGCTTGTGCAGCTTGCCCTACAAGCTCTACAAGCTCCCGCCACTCATGGCCAACATAGCGGACTTGAACCGGGTCGAAATTGCGTAAAAGGCATGCAGCCTTCGACCATAGCTTCCCCCCAGGACGTATATTCTGAGGAAGCTGGTTGCTGGCTTTATTCTGAGAGGAACGGACTTGGAAATGAAGGATGAGCAAGTAAGGAATCGAATGCAGCGACGGGTCAAGATTCTTAAAAATATGAGATCATCAGTATGTTTACTCTGGTAAATCATTGCAGAGGACGAGCTACTCACATCCAGAAGGGAGTCGTCGGCGGCGCTGATGTTGGAAGCCTCCCTCGAGAGAGCTTGCTTCAGGTGGGCAACATAATCGCGTATCTGGCGGTCATAATCCCCATCGCTAATACTGTCTAGTGCATGCAATAGCGGAGGGAAAGGGGGAAGGCGCGAGAGAAATGCCATCGTTGCTGACAGTGCTGGAAGTTGAGAGAGAGAGGTGGTGATATTGGCGACGATAAGGCCCAGGGCGGTGAGCCAGGTTCCTTGATTATGTCATTATATGGCCGCGCTAGTCCTTTTTGGGAGTACGTGCAGTTGCTACAGATTAGGGCTACTGCTGCGCAGAAACGATGTCAAAGAGGGTCTATGGACCTAAGTTGCTTTTATCTTTCCTCCTGGTGGTTAAGCAGATTTTGCGCTAAAACAATTCTGTAACTTGCTGGTCATCATCCGGCCCCGGCTGCCCTCCCCTATGCGGCCTCCATCGGCAGTCTCTTCTCCCTCTTCACCTCGCAACAAGACCTGGACCAGTCTGTCGCAAGCTTCGCGGACTTCATCATCGTCCACGTGGAGATGACACTCTCGGATGATCGGGTATACTTTGATCGCCCTCATTCTGTCCCTCCCATCGCGTGTCGTGGTCAACAGAAGCAGCGTCTCAAGATGGGACACGATGATGGTGTTGTCGCTATCCCTCTTCTTATCCGGCGGCAGGAGCTGGAGGTCTGGAAGCATTCCCATTGATTCCTCCTCCCCAAACTCTTCAGGACCCATGATCGGTAGCAATATATAAGGCAGAATGTTCGCCTCATCCTCGTCGAAAAGCATTGGGTGGGCCGGTATGTCGAATGCCACATTTTTCAATGTTGACGCGACACCCTTTCTCCGAATCGTGCTGTTATGCTCAGTGAAAACAGTGAGTTTCGTAACTGGCACAACGTCGTCGTATTCCTGGCGCGAAGTAAGATATTTCCGGCCCTCCTCGGACTTTGAAATGTCCGCAAAGACGTAGGACAGATAGTTGTAATTGGCGTTTTTGTTGAGCGAGCCATCCGCCCCTTTCACAAAGCAGTCCATCAGCTGATCAATCGCATTTGACGAATTGGAGACGGACTCGGGAGCTTTCCGCTTCAGGGTGAGGAGTCTCTTGAGTTCGTCGGACTTGATCAGGTTTGCGAGTAGCATCGAGGCGTCATCAGCGCTTGGTTCTTTGGGATTCTAGTAGCGCATCAGCACGAGTCAGCCCCTGCATGGAAAGAAGCCGAACCCATTTACCATCATCTTATTCAGTAGCGTTTCCAGAAACACGTCGTCCTGGGCAAGGTTGTTCAACACCTCCTCGTCGATAGAAAGATTGATGAGCATGGTCAAGGCATTTTTGGCAATCGCCTGCATTCAAAGCAGTAGCGAATCAGTATCGGAGGCCATTCATCGACACGTGCAAAGCTCGAGGACGAACCGTGTAATCCCGGATCAGGAGCTTTAGATCCCGTACCGGTAGAAGCTGGTGACGCTTGAACAAGTCAGGCTGAGCGGTTGAGAAGCCGACAAGGTTTTCGCATGCTGTTATACCTCGTGTCAGTCGACGCAGGCAAGGGTACATGGGCTGGGGCTACTAACCGATTTGTCTGATCTGGGTATTGCCATGATGGAGGAATTCCACCAGCTGCAGTCACAAACCTGATTAGCATTTCGATATTCTCTGTTTAGGGCTCACTCACCTCTTGCAGTTCGCTCATTCTCGCCGGTCTCAGAAGGAAGAGTGAGTGCTCTCTTCCCTTATCTTTTCGTATCAAAATTTCGGACTGCGGGGTCTTTGATTACATAAACCCCCCGCCGGCATCGGACAGTTGGCTTCCTCTGCGATCCTGAACTCAGCCTACCTGCCTGTCTACCTGTCATCTCCCTGCGAAGGCGTCCCAGAATGTCCCTGACCGAGGCTTCTGCTGTTGATGTCGCTCGTGCGGCGAACACAGCATCGCGCCGCCTTGCGACGCTGTCCGACACCGCGCGCAATGAGTCACTGACTGCGCTCCACGATGCATTGTCGAGAAACAAGAATGCCATTCTCGATGCGAATGCACGGGACGTCAAGGTAGCGACCGCCGCGGCCGAGAGGGGCGGTCTCAGCCACAGCGTTCTGAAGAGGCTAGACTTGTCACGGCCGGGAAAGTACGATGATATGCTGCAGGGCGTCCTCAGTGTACGGGATTTGGATGATCCAGGTTAGAGGCGCATCGAGTATCCTTATTTACTGCAGACTGACCATGCGGGAAGTCGGCAAGGTGACTCAAAGGACTCTCCTTGATGATGGCCTTACGCTGGAGAGGGTCAGCTGCCCTATCGGGGTCTTATTGGTGATTTTCGAAGCCCGTCCTGAAGTCATCGCCAATATCGCCGCTCTATCTATAAAGTCGGGGAATGCGGCGATCCTGAAAGGTATGCACCATGTATAAGTGGGCCCTACGCCAGCTTACATGCAGAAAGGCGGGAAGGAATCCACAGAGTCATTCGTTGCCATTTCGAATGTTATCTCTCAAGCAATTCCCTCTACCCAAGTGCCCGGACCGTCAATCCAGCTTGTGAAGTCACGAGAGACCATCTCTTCGCTGCTAGAACAGGACTCGTTGATTGACCTTGTCATACCGCGCGGCTCAAACGACCTTGTTCGGTTCGTCAAGGATAACACGAAGATCCCAGTGCTCGGCCATGCCGATGGCCTTTGCTGCGCATATCTGCACTCTGATGCGGACCAGGGCATCGCAGTAAAGGTTATTGTGGACTCCAAGACCGACTATCCGGCAGCCTGCAACGCCTTGGAGACGCTTCTTGTTCACCAAGATTGTCTCGAAACCGTTTTCCCTGCCGTTGCCGAGGCTCTCATACAGAAAGGGGTCTCTCTTCGCTGCGACTCGCCATCAAAAGATGCGCTGCAAAGAGCGCCGCTGGCTGTGCACGCTAGCCAATTGCAGGACGCCGTTGATTCGGATTATGACACCGAGTTCTTGGATCTCACCTTGGCCGTCAAAACTGTTCCCTCAACCTCTACCCCGGTGTCGGCTGTCGAGGCTGCAGTCGCGCATATCAATGACCACTCGTCCAAGCACACTGATGTTATCTTGACAAAGTCAAGAGAGTTGGCGGAGCTGTTCATGACAGGGGTTGACGGTGCTGGCGTTTTCTGGAACGCATCTACAAGATTCGCGGACGGCATGAGGTACGGATTCGGCACCGAGGTCGGTATCAGCACGAACAAGATCCATAGTCGGGGCCCTGTTGGGTTAGACGGCTTGACCATTTACAAATACCTCCTCCGGGGGGACGGCCACCGAGCGGCGGACTATGGGGAGGGAGGGAAGCGGTGGAAACATGAGAAACTGCCCGTGCAACCGTGAGATTCGTTTGGCCGATTGTAGATTCAGAAGCCACGATCCGGAAACAATGTCAAATGTGTGCAATTTTAGTTTTTATCCCTCCATCGTAAAACAGTGGAATCATTAGCATTGCTGCATGCTACCTAGTGCGCTTCGGCCACCACTGCCGTCAGATTCCATGCACAAGGAAACCAGGTGCGGATCAGCAATACCCATTCGACAGTGTTTCCACCCAGACTCATGACTCCGTGTTGGAACAACTCAAACTCCCTCCTTAGACCTTGAAGCCATTGTTCTTTCTCCGACCACGAGCGCGCTCGAACTTCTTGCCCTTGTTGCCCCGCACGTACGGTTTCTTACACCAGTCAGTACCAAGCCATCCACACAAGGACCTGCAGCAGGGCCAGGAAGGGGACACGAACCTTGTGGCTGTGAGGGCCAAAGCCGAAGTGCTTGACGGACTCACGAGCGTTCTTGGGGCCACGGAGGAGAAGGGTGTTAGCCCCGGTGGGCGCGCGGAGCGCAAGCTGGTCCAGGGTCAGCACCTCGCCGCCGGCCTTCTCGATCCTGGCTCTGGCGGTGGAGGTGAAGCGGAGGGCCGCGACCGAGAGCTTGGGGATGTTCAGGAGGCGGTTGTCGTCGGTAACGGTGCCGATGATGACGATGGTCTTGCCCTTGTGGGTCTCGGTGGTGTTCTTGACGATGCGGGAGAGCGAGACGGGCGGGCGGTTGATCCTGGACATGAACAGGCGGCGCAGCACGACTTTGTTGAAGTTGGAATCAGTGCGGCCTGTAGGGGCGTCCTATGTCAGCATCGGTTGTCTCGAAATGTGCATTCCGGGTGTCGCAAACATACGGGCAAGGAAGCGATACAGCTTCACCAGAACCTGCAGATAGACGTTCTCGCTCTTGGGCGCCGTGCGGTGGGAGTTCCGCACATGATGGCGGTCCAGGTCGATACCTGCGATTCCAGAGAATTAGCATAAGATCCTGAAGAGCCTGATGGACACAGGCATATCAAAATAGCGGCATTGGACATACCCATGGCTGTTGAGGGAGCGAGTTGGAGTTGGCTACTGTCGCACCCGGATGGCAAGTGAGGGTGAAATTTAGTCGAGCCGCTCGGGTGGACTGTGGGCGCGGGTTGAGCCCTATGCTGACTCAGCGCCGCTCCGACTCGCCTACCAACCTATCTACAAAACGAATACACCTCTTATGAGTATAAAACGAATGCACCTGCTGACGGCTATGCTGTTGTCTAAAACTACCTTATGCCACAAAACAGTCCTAATCTACAGATCACTCTCTATCGCCCAAGCTCGTCAGGAAATCCCGCGTCAGCTCGAAGCTCAGCCAGCTGCTGGCCATGCTCGGTGCCACCTTGAGCAGGTTGGGCACAATTCCCTTGAAAAGACCTCGAATGCCCTCTTCGGTCACGATCATTCGCACAGCATCCCAGACGGACGAGTACTTGTACCCCATCCCCGACATCGTATTGACCTGGAAGCGTCGTCGCAGGACATCGCTGCAGCATTGTTAAATGATAATTACCAAAGGCATGATTCGAGGTCTTACAATGGATAGGTGCACGTCTGGGCCACTGCGCCCGAAATGGCGCCGGCGAGTAACTTGCGGATTGCGCTGGGGTTCTTATCCCCTTCGGGCGTCAGGTATTTGCGAGCGGACTCGTACGTCATGAAATTGAGGCCGACCTGGACAACGGTCAATCAACGGCGACAGTCGCAGTACCCACGCGCAAACTCACATAAGGGGCAACGCCGGCCACTGTAGGAATGATGCCACGGTACAGGGCCACGGCTCCGCCCTCGTTCTTGTACATCATGGCCATGGTACGGAACATCCCCGGCAATGCTTCTCCAGCTTCTTTGCTGTCCAGAGCCGTGAATGAGGCGGATTGGATGGAGAGTCGCGTGCGGACAATATCAAGGGGGTAGGTGATCGTGACGGAAGTGATTCCCGCCGCTCCTCCACAGACCAGGCGACGCATTGGGGTCAAGTCGGCGTTCGGAGAGGGCTCTGCGAACTTGGAATAGATTTAGCTTTGGGCTCGCAAACCTGGGGCTGATATTCTACTACTTACTTTCTTGTAGAAGTTATAGCTCCCAAACTGCACCGCCGAGTAAGGAATGATGCGGATGCAATTCGTGCCGTTGCCTCGCATGAACCCCCTCCAGCCCTCCTCGCGCCCAATCTTCACGAGCGATTTCCATATAGAAAGTCTGTACTCCTCTCTGCCGACACCCTGGATTTGCAGTAGGATCTTTAGGCGCTCCAGCGGCGATACTAGGGTCCTCGAGACCGCCCCGGCTACTCCTCCAGCCATGAATGCTGCAACCACAGGCTCGGCGAGTCTATTCCTGGTTTCGCTTAGGAGGGAAGGTGCATTATCTGGGAGAGGCTCCTAAGGAAAACGGTTTGTGAGCAAGCGCGCTGTTGTAAACAAGACATCTGGAGTCTTACCTTGGCCGAATTAGACGACGGTGGAAGCTGAGTGAGGTTTGGAAATGAATTTCTCCCCGGGTTCTCTGCCTCGTCCCCTCGACTCCTGTTCTGGCGGTCCAGGCTCATTTTTGCGCGACAATGATCGAAGCTGGAGGGAGGAGGTGCGGCGCTTTCACTGCCGGAAATGGAGTATGGGGAACGATGTGGGCTGGATGGGGACTCCTTTATTTAGGCGTTTCCGTTTCGAGAACAATGCAATTGGACAGTCGGTGCTCTATGGACATAATAAACCGCAACACAAGAGCCACTGAAATTCTTTGCGCAGATTCGGCGTTGGCCATGAAGAGGTCACGGATCGCAGCATACAAGCATCCAGGCGCTTAAAACATCATGGCGAGGGAGACGGGGCCTGGAGGAGCGGTAGAAAAAAGACAAAGATGACTCGGGAAGGAGGTAAGGCAATGCGAAGCAATTCGGGGTACAGGGACAGTATGGAGCAGGTACGTAGTAAGAATAGCTGGGCCGGCGTGCTGGGGAGCGAGACGGAAGTGTTCTGCCGGGAGGCGGAAGCGGGGATTCTATTACGGTACAGTACGGTATGTATGTATGGTACGGTACAGCACAGCCGTACAGCACAGCCATAACTAGGGCTGGTCCACAAACACGCTTCGTTCCTGGCGCCTATGCCTGCCCGGAGCCTTTTTCCTTCTCCTTCTCTGCTTCTTTCTTCCTCCTCTCAACCCGCCCGCCTGTCTAACTTGCCTACCTACCCCGGGCTTGACTCTTCGACTCTTCCCTTTCAGCCCATCGTTTCCCCTGTCATCACCATGTCTCGAGCGGGCACCACCCTCTATGTCACCGGCTTCGGCCATGGCACTCGAGCCCGCGACCTTGCCTACGAATTCGAACGGTACGTGCCGCTTCATCGATTGCTACGCGATACAAGCTCCTCCCTACGGCGTGAATTTGCCTTCTGCCATAACCCCCCTCGATGAGCGACCGCATCCTTGGCGCCGAACCCATGCTGGACGTCGTTCGCCTCGTTACCTGCCTTTTCGTCCTGCCTTTTCGGTCCGCCCCTGGATTACTGCCGCCTTGGGGACCATTTGCTGCCAGTTCCTCCCTTCCCCCCTTCTCCATTTATTACCTCGCCCTAAATGGAATTTCTAATCTCGTGGCTTTCGCTGCTTACGAATTTCGCCATAAATGCAATTCGGGATATCTAACGCATATATCTAGATATGGTCGCCTCGTTCGTTGCGATATCCCTGCGCCGCGCACGCCTTCTAGCCGGCTGTAAGTTGAGTGTCGCAGCCGTTGAATATGCCAGTGCCGTTCACCCTAATGCTTTCTAGCTTCGCTTTCGTCGAGTATGAGAGCCGTCGTGATGCGGATGACGCCTACCATGAGATGCATAACAAGCGCATTGGCCGTGATGATCTGCTGAAGATCGAGGTAATTTGCCCTTCCGCAACCCTTGATGTCCAACTAATTTGTTCGTAGTGGGCTCGCACTCCGCCTTCTGCGTCCTGGCGGTTTGATTCGGGCCGTGATCGCCGTCGCGAGCGCTCTCCCCCTCGCCGTGGCCGTTCTCCGTCTCCGCGTCGTGCTGGTGGTCGTGAGTTATCTCCTCGTAGAGACGACCGGTATGAGCGGGATTACGACCGTTATGAGCGGGACTATGACCGCCGCGAGCGCGATTACGACCGCCGTGACCGTGACTTTGATCGCCGCGGCCGCGACCCTGAGCGCTCGCGCAGCCCTGATGACAGGGAGCGCGATCTCAAGGATGACAGAGATCGCCGTGACGATGATAGGGAGAGACGCGAGGATGATCGAGGCAACGGACCAAATGGTGAGGACAGGAAGAGTAAGCCCTTTCCGGCCAAGGCTATATATCAATCTACTAACACTGCCCATTAGTGCCCTTGGACCCGCTGGCTCCTGGTCATGATGAGCTTGATACCGCTGAGTAGGTTATTCTACCGCCATTGGAGGTCCACCTCCGTCAAATGCTTTGAAGTGGTTGCACCCAAGGACTACAACCCTGGGTGTGATTGCTTAAGAAGCTAGGGGTTTGGATGTTGTCGACCGGTATTTAAATATCGCGCCGTCCCATCTCATCTCTCCCCTCCCCCTTTCCCCCTTTTTCTCTGTCTCGTTTACTGCGGATTTCCTGTTGCTTTCCTCGGTGTGGCGGTAAAGGGGCTTGCACGCCCTGCTCTTGGGACTTTTGATATTGGTATTTATCCTGCTCAGCAGCTCCTATCTATGCCGAACGAACGTCGAGCCATCGTTTCTTTTCCTCGCCAGTGTTTGTCGTCGTTGCGTTCGTCGCGATCAACAGCCCCCGTCCGTCATAATCGCAAGTCTAATAAGAAAAACGATTACCATTAACATTGCCGCCCCGTACGAAGTCGAATCATGCGAGACCTTTGCGGCGTCGGAATTTCCTAATTTACCGTAAGGTCCGAGTAATTTGAATCCTAGCATGTAGGTAAGGAGACCCGGGGGTTACGCCGTTGGCCTCTCGAGTCGCATATTGGAAGGTAGGTTTCAGGCATTGCTTCTGTTATGAGTGTTATTTATGAGCTTTGCCCAGGGCAATTGGCTACTGCTCCGACAACTCCCATTTGTCTTGCATTTTGAGCCAGGCTATGGCACGCCCAATTGCTGCAGGGAAGCTCATTGCTGGGAAGCTCATTGCTGGGAAAGAAATTCGTAGATGTTGAAGGGCCTCTGCTGGCCACTGGGGCGTCCAATGTCCTGCTCCATTCGCGCCTTGGTACGAGCTCTTGATTCTCCCTGCTTATGAGGCAGCTGCGACGGTGATGCCTGCGCTTGAGGTCTCGTACCAAAAATTCGCTCCCAAAGACAAAAGAACTGATCCTCGAAGCCTTCTGCATCATAACACGGATATTCCAAGGTCATCTCATGCCTCGACCTCATCAGTACGTGCAGAGGCGGGAGTCCAGCAAGAATAGACCTTGTCTTTACAGCAGGCTCAGTGCGATGGTTGGTGACCTCAAGCAGCTGTTTTAAGACCCTCAGTGAATAGAGCACGGCCTGCGTCTCGGCGATGAGGTGTAGGTCGGACCAGTTAAATTCCTTGCCCATGTGCCCCTGTCTGAAGAACCGACGTAGTTCCTCCGCGTTGGGTAGATATACTTGCGTCGCTTTGAAGATATACACCTCGCAGAGGGCGAACGCTCGCCAGGCAGTTGGCGACGCAAAATGGCTGCCGAACACCGTCTGTGCCATGGTCAGACGCTCGCAAACCGACTTCATCCCAGCCGCAACCCGCTCGGCGTCGTCAAGAGTGATCCGATCGACAGCTATCCTCCCACCTCTCCGGGTGTATTCGTAGACGGACGTAAACCTTGCAGGGGACGGGCAGGAGGCGTTGAGGGCCGAATACCCCAGACTTCTGTATTGGCGTCCATGCTCCCATGCACACTTTCTCGCGTGGTCTTCGTTCAAAATCCCAAGATATATGTGTGGAGCGTCGCCTGACATGTAGACGTCCCGGAGTTTATACTGCCAAAATACTTCCGAAACTCTCGTGTCGAGCGACTGGGAGCGCTGCCGACTGCTGTCATCGATAACGCGATGGCTCAGATCATTCTGATATTCCTGGACGAAAAGACTGTACTCTAGGGTAACCTCGCCCGAGTCTTTTGAATGCTGTATCAGCTCTGCCAGTCCTAAGCGCGGCCTTGTGCTCAGCTCATAGGCGAAGCGCTGGACGTTTGCAATGCCCAGGTGGCGCGCAAGGACCGATGGACATATTCTCACAGCCTTGATGGACGATTCTGCTGGGTTGAGAGAACTCCAACCGTTTAATTCCATTGAATTCAGAAACACCACAGAGCCACGTGTGCCCAAATCGTAGATCAGGAGATCGGAGTCGTTCGTGAGGGTAGCACACCCGGCTGACCGCGATATTCGGGCACACTCGACGTCCGCTTCCCCCGGCACCATTACAGTACGGTTCGTCCATGGATAGTCTTCGAGGTCAGACAAGTCGAAAGAAAAGGAGTCACCGACTGCAGCAGAGATGTTCTGTTTGTTCCAGCGATGTTTCAGATCCTCAAACACAGCCGAAACCATGAACGGGTTCTCAGGAAGGTCTTTGTACCTGGCAGGCAAACTTCGGCCACACAGAATCTTGCGCGGGTCAATCTGAAGGCCAGTTTCCAGATCCGTAGAAGCATTCAGCGCTTTGGAGCGGAGTAGCTCTAGCTTCTGTCTGGATTTTTCCAGGCGAGAGAGTCTTGTTTCTCTCTTCTGAACCGGCAGAGCCCCGTCAAAGCAGATCTTGTTTCTAGGAACAGATAGTCAGTACTCTCGAGTCACTCCAGCAGAGACAGGGAATTCAATACATAGTGATCCCCGAACACGCCAGTTGCAAAAGAAATATCATCACGCCGAAGCTCACTTCATGGCATGACGGCTGAGCATCCAGAATGCCGAGGGTTGGACCTTTCCAGGACAACAGCCGCGAGAAGACATGGTATACCAGGCTGGGCCCGTCAATCACAACAGAATCGATGCATATGGCGCCTTTTGCCGGATGGCTCTGTTCGTCTTTCAGGATGACGGGCTCTGAGAACGGGAGCAGGTGTTTTGTGAGGCGGTTTATGCCCATTTTTCAGGTCTCTGCAGAGTATCGTGAGGCTATTGCATGGTATATGGCCTTTATTTTGCCAGAGTAAGACTATGTTGTTCCAGAGGTTGGGCTGTTGAGCTGAATATGTCTGGGTTGATGTCGATATTTATCTTTCCGCACGACTGATATTACCAAGGCAAGGTAGCATACATACGTCTATGTGATAAATTAATAGATTTGAAGCAGAGAAAAAAAGAAACAGAAAGAGCTGATACTACAGGTATATTACCTATTTATTATTTTTACAGTATTTTTCTGCGTAGTACTCTGTGTATTCTCCTGCAGCGTCTTCGATAACCGAGTGCTAACTATCTTATCAGCGCTGACTAAGCAAAAAAGATAAGCCGATTTCATTCTCGGCGCAATTCTTTCTCTCTCTTCTGCGTGGGCAATTCCCAGCTACAGCTTCTCCAAAATGCCGGCCATCACGGACGATGCCTTGGGCTTACCGCTTGCTAAGAAGCAGAAAAGAACAGTCGACCAAGATCCTCAAAAGAAGTCCCAGGCGCTTGGCTCGAGGATTTTCGCGCCTTTCCGGGTATGCTCCGCGACGTCAAGGCAATTCAGTGGGACTGACTTTCATAAGACTCTAGGATTAGTGTCGCCTACAAGCACTCCGTTTACCTACGTTCGCCTGGGCAAATCGACATTCCAGGTGACGACGTCTGTCGGCCGTTCTCTGCAAACGTACGACTTGCGACGGGGTCTCAATCTGGTCTTCGTCAGCCGGCCCCAAACGCCAGAAATTATAACCGCTTCGTTCGCATGGCAGGACAAGGTTTTTGCGGCCTGGGGCAATCTTCAGCCGGGAGCCTCGGGGGGTATATGGGTTTTCAAGCGCGGCAAGAGGGTAGCGTCTTTGGAATTGCCGCATGGTCTGGATGAACCCATTGAACGATTACTCGTTTTTGGCGCGTGGATCGTTGGTTGCTGCAGCCGGAGTATCCACGTATGGGAAGCTGGGTCCTACCAACACCGTACCACGCTGAGACCCCAGTGCGCGGAAAGCTCACACGGAGAACCCATCTATACCGGTCAAATGTGCAATGCCCCGACGTACCTGAACAAAATCTTTGTTGGAAGACACGGTGGAAGTGTTGAGATATGGAATCTGAGGACCGGGAATCTTCTCTACACCATTCTACCGCCATCTTCAAATGCCGGCCCTGTTACGGCTCTTCAGCCAACTCCCGTGTTGTCGCTCGTTGCCATCGCCCACAAAAGCGGTGCGCTTTCGATCCAGGATGTTGAAACGGACCAGAATGTTCTGTCTCTAAGGCCGGCTTCCCCCAAATCTCCGCCGATTACGTCCATCAGCTTTCGAAGCGACGGCCTCGGTGCTGGTGATGATGGTAGAAAGCCTGGCGTCATGGCTACGGCAAGTGTTGACAGCGGCGATATCACGCTGTGGGATTTGAATAATGGGGGCAGAGTGAAGGGGACTCTCCGCGGTGCTCATAGAATATCCGGCGGCGAAACCGCATCGGGGATAAACCAGGTAGAGTTCCTGGACGGGCAGCCTGTACTGGTGTCGTCCGGGAAAGACAACTCTCTCAAAACGTGGATATTCGACGAGACGCCATTTTCGCCAATTCCGCGGCCTCTCCATTCGCGAAGCGGTCACTCTGCCGCGGTCTCCGCACTCACTTTCCTTCCTTCACCGTCAGGGGGCTCAGAGTCTGAAGGGAAGTGGCTCTTGAGTGCAAGCAAAGACTGCAGCTTGTGGGGGTTCAGCTTACGGAAAGACAGCCAGAACCAGGAACTTTCGCAGGGGAGTGTCGAACGCACGGCGAAGAAAACCGGAGGATTTAACAGCGGAGATGCGCTAGGTCTCAAAGCACCGGAGATAACCTCGATTGCTTGTTCGCTCAACCGCGACGGAGGCATGGGGGTGACAACGGCAGGCTCAATCTGGTCGAATCCCGGGGCGACAAACACAGATGCATCCAGTGCGACTGGCTGGGAAAGCGTAGTGACTGGCCATCGCGGAGACAAATTTGCTCGGACCTGGTTTTGGGGAAAGAGGAAGGCTGGGCGCTGGGCGTTTGAGACTAGCGATGGAACTGAGGTCAAGGTATGCAATCCCAAACTCACGGCCCATACTCGTCGCTAAGCGTGGAAACCCGCAGAGTGTGGCCGTTTCCCAATGCGGAACATTTGCCCTAGTTGGATCAGCTGGCGGGAGGATTGATATGTTCAACCTCCAATCAGGCTTGCATCAACGGTCTTTCCCTTCCTTGTCGGGTGCGCATGGAGGCAGAGCAAATCCACGGAATACCAGTGGCCCAGGTAGGATTGATAGGGGAGGCCATACCAGGGCAGTGACGGGCTTGATGGTCGATGGGCTCAATCGGACTGTCATTAGTTGCGGCCTTGATGGGAAAGTCAAGGTGGGCCCGTTAGTCTTCTGTTCGCAGAACGCAGATGCTAACTGTTGTGTTTAGTTCTGGGATTTCATGACTGGGCGGTTCGTTGACGAGCTCAATTGGCACCCCATGACTGCCATCACTGGCCTTCGCTACAGCAACACGAGTGAGCTCGTGGCATTCAGCTGCGATGACCTTTCCATCCGTGTTGTTGACATTGAAACGAGGAAGCTCGTCCGTGAGTTCTGGGGCTGCGTAGGCCAAGTGAATGACTTCTCCTTCTCACCCGACGGCCGGTGGGTCATTGCTGCTTCGATGGATTCTCTGGTCCGGGTATGGGACCTGCCGACAGGGCATCTCATTGATGTCTTCCGCGTCCCGGACACTTGCACCGCGTTGACCATGTCGTCGACGGGCGAATTTCTAGCGACGGCTCATGCAGATGGAAAGCAGGTCAACCTCTGGAGCAACCGGAGCTTGTTCATGCCCGTGTCAACCAAGAACGTGGACGAAAGCACCGTCGCCGATGTCAGCGCCCCGTCGATGTCTGGCGAGAATGGGACAGCGCCTGTAGAAACTGCATTTTCGCACGAACCTGAACAGGATGAGGAAGATGGGCCAGCAGTCATTTCCGAGCAACTCGGTAAAGATATGATGACACTCAGTGCTGTTCCGCGAAGCAGGTGGCAGACGTTGCTTCACCTGGATTTGGTTAAGGTACGCTCCCTCGGATTTCGTATCTGAATTTAGATTATTGACGAATAGCAGGAGCGAAATAGGCCCAAAGAGCCACCGAAAGCCCCAGAAAAAGCGCCGTTTTTCCTTCCCTCGCTCTCTGACAATAGCAGAGCAGGTTCAGGCGTTGGCCCGGAGGGTGTTAGGGGCGAAGGCGGTACCGAGAAGCTACTACCTGAAAGAACGGCGGCCGAGCGCTCGCGAATCAATAAAATGCAGGGTGCCGGACACGCCGAGGCTACAGAGTCCCCTTTCACTGCTCTCCTGCAATCAGGCCAGCGGTCCGGTGATTTTGAGCCGTTCACTGGGTATCTGAAGTCTTTGACCCCGGCAAAAGCAGACTTGGAGATCCGATCTCTCAATCCCCGAGTGCAAGAGGGCCACTCCGAGCTGTCGACCTTCGTTGCTGCCCTGACTAGCCGGCTGGAGCTGAAGCGGGATTTTGAGCTCGTCAATGCGTGGATGGCCGTATTCCTAAGGATCCATGCCGATACTGTTGTGGAGTGCTCCGAGCAAATGGCAGGCGAGCCTAACTCCCTGAGGGAAGCGCTTGTGCTGTGGAGCCAGAAGCAAGAGCAGGAAGTGAAGCGGTTGGCCGGGCTGGTAGGATACAGCCGGGGAGTGGCGGGTTTCTTGAGATCTTCGCGGTGAGGCAGCATTATAACCTGCGGGGAATTGGTCTCCGGGCATTTTCTCGGCCTCTGTATATACAGCGGTGCTTGTCTTAGATATTCAGCGCCGAATGCACTCTTTGAATGTCGGAAAGCATCACGGTTGCCCTTTTGGGAGGCTTACTAACATGTTACCTAATACTCCGTCACATGCCGCGGCGCTCGTTTTGCTTTGGATTGTTTCTTCTCCCCGACTACTTCTCGACTCCCTCCATCCATTCCCTTGACTCTGACTGCCATTGTCGCCGATTCGCTTTATATTCCCGCCATGATCTCCTAGAGCGATGCGCAATGTCGGCGAAAGCGCTGCGATGACGGAAGTGTCTACTTGAGTTTATCGTGTCCTGCGAACATTTACATTAACGACACCGGATCAGGAGCACCTGCTTTGCTAGAAGGACTCTCCCGACAGCGTCCTCGATTACACCGTGCCATGCGATCCGACTGACCCGAGAAGGTCTGCAAGATGCTAGTTCATCAGGCCGGCAGTGTCCGCGTGGGCGAAGTGGTTCGGTCAGTTCTTCCCCTGTGTTTGACCATGGCCATGCAATTTTCGGTCTGGAGCAATTAGCCTGGTTGTTGGCTGGTGATACATACTGGAACGATCGCATTCATATTCTGCTGCATTGAATCTCATGCTGACGTCGGGATCTAAATAGGTACACATTGACATACACCCCGGCAGCCGACCCCATTCTTCCCTCTCCCGCTGAGCTGTATGTGACAGTGAAGAACACATCAGCTGTCCCCTTGCGAGCTGCCTACCTTCATGGCCCGTATACGCTCTATGCCTCCTGCTACCCCACTGCCTTCGATCCAGACACCAAATATGACCGGCAAAATGCCGACGGCGCGCCCCAATTCGAACCGTACCTCAAAGCTGGAGGGAGCTGGGATGCGGCCATTACTGTGCCTCAGCATCTTCGCCGGCCGTCGCAGGGACCGACGTCGTACGGAGCAGAGGGCAGTGGAAGCGTGACCTGGGTAATCGAGATTATCTCGCAAGTGGTCTTTTCGGGCTCTGCAGTCGTCCACTTTGAACTCCTCGTCAGCCGCGATGGAAAATCACCAAACCTTTTTCCTGGGAGACTATCAGCACATGGACTACCCCCGCCTGCTCAGCTTCATGACCACTGGTCATCAGAGTCACGAGGCTACCGGGTTTCTGCCACGAAGGGAGTGTATTCGAATGCCATCACATTACTTGTCGATGACACGGCTAGTCTTTGGAACACGCCGCCCTTTCCACCGTTCGAACAGAAGCCAATGGAGATGGAAATGCAGCCGATATCAAGCGATCCGACAGCCACTATCGAGGAATCGGAAGAGTCCAGTACTAGCATGTCCCCCGGGGATCAGCCGAAAAAGAAGAAAGTTCACCTTGTACTGTTGACCCACGGGCTACACAGTAACCTCGGGGCGGATATGCTTTACCTAAAAGAGAGTATCGATAGGGCTGCCAGAAGTGCTGATGAGGAGGCAAGGAAAGGTCGGAGCCAATCCGGAAGGTATGTGACTGGTTGCATATGCATAGGGAATCTCACCTGTGCAGATCGCCATGTCTGATGCTGACTGTGGGCGAACAGAACACATAACCACGACACAGAGAGCAGTGCCGACGATGGTGATGACCACGAGCAGGTTATAGTCAGAGGATTCCCAGGAAATGCAGCTCGCACTGAACGTGGCATCCAATACCTCGGAAAGCGCCTGGCAAAATACATCTTGCTAATGACGTATCCGGATCAGCCGTTTCTCCCTCTGAAGAATTCCAAAGCCCGGACCGCCGCCAGCCCTCAAGGGGCTTGGAGAGAGGTACATGGCGGAAGCACTTTCCCGGAGGATCCCGATCTTCACCATCATTCGTACAAAGTCACAAGCATCAGTTTCGTTGGACATTCGCTAGGGGGGCTTGTGCAGACCTACGCTATTGCATATATCCAGAAGTACTCACCTCAGTTTTTTGAACAGATAAGACCTGTCAACTTTATAGCGCTCGCGACTCCTTTCCTGGGTCTCAGCAACGAGAACCCAGTATATGTCCGGTTTGCCTTGGATTTAGGGCTCGTCGGCCGTACTGGCCAAGATCTTGGGCTTAGCTGGACTGCGCCCAAAGTGAGAACTGGCCTGGGGGGTATCATTGGCGGCAAAAGTGAAGAGCCTGGCAAACAGCCAGGACACTCGGAACCCGGGTCGAAACCATTGTTGAATATCTTGCCATGTGGAACGGCGCATGAAGTGCTGCGCAAATTCCAGCGCCGTACCCTCTACTCCAACGTGGTTAACGACGGGATAGTTCCTCTTCGGACGTCGTCTCTACTATTTCTCGACTGGAAAGGGCTGGACCGCGTTGAGAAAGCAACCAGAGGTAATGGGCTTGTTGGAACCATGGCCGAGTGGGGCTGGGCAGAATTGACTGGAGCAAGCTCGAAATTCCTACGAACCGCTTTCCCAGCCCCGGAAGCGTCATCGGGCGACGATGGTGATGGGAGTGATAAGGGCGGCAAGGCTGCCCCGGAAAGGACGATACATGGGCCTGTTGGAGACAAAGCTGCCCTCAACACGGCCATCGAGCCGGCCAGTGGCCAATTTATCAAGCAGCCGCACCAGCCTGAGCTTGAGCGCATGACAGAGTCACAGTCCAGGGTAACCCCGTCACAGCCGTCACCCGGCCCGTTGAGCAGCTTCCTGTCAATCTTCAAACCAAAGGAAGCGAGAAGTCCATCTGGACATAAGCACGCAAGAGTCTACAAGCAAAGCCAGACTCGCACAGACTTGAGTGAGCTTCTTGAAGGGCCATCGTCTACCGAATTGCATCGACGAGGAACATTCAGCTCGCATGAGGATGGGGTCAACGCTGTCAATACTCCCCCGAAGACTACTTTCTTTGAGTCGGCCAGTGACATCCTCATGCCGCCTCTCCCACCTGCCGAGTTTATTGTTGACCCTGCGTCGAGGCCTCGAACGATTTTTCACGACCGAATATACCATCCGGATGATATACCACCTCCCCAGCCTGTCAAGCGACGGAACACACCCGGCAGTCCGTCGCCAGTGGACAGTCCAAAAACAGGACAGGGTCCGTCGAACGAGTTACCGGAGACAGCGGAGGGCGGATTAAAGGCAGAGGAGAGGATCGCGAGGGCGTACCATCGTGAACTCTCCTGGCGCAAAGTGCTCGTTCGCCTGGAGCCGGACGCGCATAACAATATTATCGTTCGGCGAATGTTCACCAACGCGTATGGCTGGCCGGTAGTGAAACATCTTGTCGATACCCATTTCGGACCGACTTCGGCAACGCAGACTGACGATGCCACGGAGGCAATTGTAGAGCAGACAGACTCACTGAACATCGGGATTGCAAGTGCGGCGGAAAACGCAATGGATCAGAGTATACCAGCGGCGACAGACAAGTCGCCTTCAGACGAAACATTTGCCAGCAAGCCGGCCAACAGCATGGGCTAGTCGACCAACATGTACCATGGAGGACAGACGAATATTGAGAATCGGCGAACCAGCAGTTGACACGGCATGATGTATATACATGTACATTTATTTGATCTAGACTATGAATATAATGCGTCTCGGACTGAAGAATGGCAGCTCTATTGGCATGAATTATAAAATATATGCAACGCTTCCCGAGAAGAATTCCGGCAGAACGGCTAACAGACCAAATTCAGCAAATGCCGGGAATCTCTGTGAACCTCCATATACCCACCTTCCTCGACAGCGACAATCTGGCCGTCGACACACGCCCGCCTCCACTTCTCGCACTCCTCGTGAAACGCGACCCTGAACCCCTCGACCTCCTCATACAGAACCCCGGGCTCACGCACATGGCGACCACCCTGGTACGCCAGCCCGAGCAGCCTAGACGCTTCGTCCGGCGAAACGGGCCCGAAATGGACCATGCGCAGGCGCCCATCTAGTGGGAGCGAGGCAGGGGAAATGACAAAGTCCCTCTCAAGACTAGACACCAAGGCCGCGAGGACGTACATGTGTTGATCAAGCGGGATCGACTGGGCGTATCGCTCGCCGGTGCGGGCATGGCACTTGAACAGGGTCACCGCACCCTTGTACCGATGCGTTTCGCCGTCGTCGTCGGACGGATATAGGAGCTCCTTGGCGGCCATTTTGAACCTGTCCGACCCGAACCGGCGATACTCGGCCGTGTCGCTTTCGGCCACGAGGGCGGCATGCAGACCCCAGCTCGCGACGACGGCGCCGTGGACGGCTCCGCGGGCGCCGGGTTCAGTCCGAGTCGAGCGACGACAGTCATCGTCGCCATCATCAACTAGCGGGGCGCGGGCCCTGCCCTTGTCGACAACCAGGCGAGCGCCGGGGGAGAAGCTGGCGGCGAACGCGGGAATAGGCCGCGGGGATCCGCGCGCCAGGGCGGTCAGAGGCGCGGAATTGGACCGGAGGAGTCCCGCGGAGTTGGCCATTGCATTGCCGGTGCCAGTCGGGATCAGGACGATGTCCGGGGGCGTGATGGGGGCGGGGGTTGTCGCCGCCGCCGAGGCGGAGCCGTGGAAGACATTGACGAGGTCGACGAGGCCGCCGTCGCCGGCGAGGAGGATGATGGTCTGAGGAGTGCCGGCGCGGGCGGCGGGGAGGAAGGAGGTGCGGGTGAGGTGTGTGATTGTGTGCGGCGACTGGGTCTCGTGGAGGACGTACTTGGTGTCCAGGCCGAGATGGGCGAGGAGCGGGTGCACTGTGTGGTGGTGTGTGCTCTTCGTCCGGCCTATTCCCGAGCCCGTCGAGATCACAACGTGGATGGCGGTGTTTTGGAGATGGCGAGGGGTGTCTCGCAGCAGATGTGCAGACAGAGCGGGCGGGACAGAGGTCACCGTGACGCTCTCCAGCCGTGGTTCCTGCTCAGCGTCGTGTTCCTGGAGATACAGGACTCTATATCCGGTCCCCGGTTTCTGTTCCTGGGAGTCAGGCACCACACAGACAACATTGTCGACCGGGATGGACTGCCTGGACTGCGAGTCCAGGCTGCCGCACTTGAGGGCATCTGCGACCAGACTGCATTCGACGCCGCCGGCCATGATGGCAGCCAGAGAGAGACGAGGAGGCGACGTTGCGGGATGATGCTGATGTCGGCTTTAGTCAGCCGGTCACTGGCTAACTTAGTTAGTTAGTTACTTCTTGCCCTAAAAGGTGTACGCAGCTCACGCCATCTCTCTGATGAGCTCATGTGAGATTGACCCTCATGTTGGACAGTATGGAAATTCTTGCATGTCTTACTTTCTTTTATTCTGTTCTCTCTGTTTTTCTAAATACTCGAGACGAGCATTTTTCCGCTCGGGGGTGATGTGACGATCTAGTCACTAAGGTGTAAGGCTGCTAAGGTACCTATTGTCTTTTAATTTCTAATTTGCTATAGACTCCGTAGAAGAGCTGTGTTCCGGTGTATCCATGTCTGATGCCGTCGGAATCGCACTGCATGACTGAGAAGCAGCGGACGCAGAGATCGGGGCGGGGACGGAGGGGGAGGAGGCAGGAGTGGAGGTGGCGGTCAATCGCTTTTTCGTGGACGAGTCGAGTCATCAGTCGCCGGTTGAACCAGGGGCGAGGCTTTTCTTTTCCTCTTGGGCGGGGCTGGCCCTGTCCAAGGTACGAAAACAGACTCCCCCACGAAACTCAACGACATGCGGTAGAACCGATTCCACTACGAGTTACATTTGGCTTGCACTTGCACTTGCCTGAAATCTCCCCTCCGTCACAGGAACCAGTTGCACTCACGGCAAGACCCATGGTTGCGACTACCTCAAATTGACTCTTACATTTTCACTAGGCCAGAAATTACCATGTACAACACCACTGCACAAGTCTAGGTAGAGTACAGCAGAAGCCAGGTCTATTTACACAAAAACAGAATATCCCAAGACCCCCTTATTCGGACACCTCACGGCGGGGTCGTGCCCTGCTGGTCTCCCTGCGAGAAGTACTTGTCGCTCAGATTGACCGCAATAAACGACTTGGGAAGCTCGACCCTGCAGATTCGTCAGTATCTCTCTCTCTTTCTGATATCTGGCCGGCGAACTTACGTGCCAAACTTGGCCTTCAGCGTCTCAATAACCTCCTTCCAGTCCTGGTGCGCAGTCAGGCTCCTCCGCGGCGCGCATCCAATGGCATGCCGAGAGTCGAGCTGCACGTCAAGCGGATCGAATGCGTGGCAGCCGGGGCTGATGGAGATGCGAATCGAATAGGAACTGGTCGACGATTCACTGTCCTTGGCCTCGTACAGCTCGAAGCAGATCTGCGAGAGGTAGTCCAGCTCCGGAATAGCACTCCTGGCGATCTTGGTCTGGATCCCGCCTTCCAGGATGCAATTCAGAAGCGTGTAAATGTGCGACTCCTTTGTAAAGTAGAAGAAGGATTTTGCGTCCGGCGATGCTTGCACCTCTTCCAAGTCCTGCACAATCTCTTGGAGAAGCGGCAGAGACGTCAACAGCCCAATTTCCAACTTCTCGCTGTTCTTGATCCCGTACTCTTGAGGCGATACATAGTCGAAAAGGACCTTGGCCAGCTTGTACAACTCCCGGAGCTTCGTCAGTCTCGCGTCCAGTTTGGCCTTAGTAGGACTCGATGCCGAATACAGCTTGAAGTAGTGGTCGTACGAATTATCAAATGCGCTGAGATGCGGGATCGGCTCTGACGTATGCGTCCGCTTCCTCAAACCAAGCCGATTCGCAATATCCATGCGTTCATCGCCCTTTTCGGACGTAGGTCCTTCTTGTCCATGCTTGCTGCCTCCGGAAGCGTCCGCTTTCCGCGAGTTATGCCCACCGGCCTCCTCACCCTCAGGATCGTCTTCATCCGGCGGCATGAAAGCCCACTCCAAGAACTGCCGATTATGGAGCGCATCGAACTTCATGCTGTCGTAGAGCTCGGACAGCTTGCTAGGGTCGACCTTTTCGGTGTCGCAGAATTCGGCAAATAGCTTCTCCCATCTCTCCTTGAAAAGCATCGGATCCTCGCCGGCACACCACCGCCCTTGGATGGCAGATACGGCGGGATTCTCGGCCTGCCCCTTGGACTGATTAGGACCATCGGCATCGGACGCCGGTTGGAAGCTGTCCAGCTTCCTAATATTGTGTCTCATGATGTCTCGATGGAACTTCATCAGCTCAATGGCTTTGGCGAGAACCACCGACGGCTCGGGGACGTCTTTCGGCCATGCAAACTGCGAAGGGGCCGAGCCTTCGCGCAACAGCAGCTTCAACTTCTTCTTGACCTTGTCCATCACGTCTTTCGCCGCATTGGAATCATCGAGAAGATCCTTCCGCACTTCGATGAGTTCCTCGGGCAAGTCCTTTTGATCGAGAAATGAAGAGGCCCATATTTGCGCTACGAACTCAAGTCAGCACGCTGTCATAGCACAACAAGCACATTCTTAAACTCACCACTGGTGCTCACTCTATGCTCTGAGCTTGTAAATATGCGGGCATTGCTCAGCGCCTCCTTGTTCATCAGCTTCAAGTCACCGCGCATGTTGGATCCGAGATCATGCGACTGATAGCGCGCTGCATGGGTCGGCTCCCCTCCCCATTTGATTATAAGTTGCAGCTTGTCCAGGATCAAATCATTTTCAACGGCGGAGAACCGGGAAAACGTTGCGTCTGATACTGAATCGCTTCGTGTCTGTGGCCTGTCCTGGTTCTCATCGCCTGCAGATTTATCTTCGACTGGGGATTTCTCTTTGGCGTTCTCAGCAAGAGGCCCTGCCGTTGTTGCGCTGGGTCTGTGCATTTCTTCTGGATTCCGTTTACGGAACATTGGCTTGATTTGCACCTTTGTCCCTGCCCAGGCTCCTTTCTTCTCGAGCGACGTGCGAAGGAGTTTCAGTTTATCCATGTCTTCGAGTTCCTTTTCTATTGCGACCTTAACCGCGTTCGAAACACTGGCCAATGCAGCCTCCCCCCTTATCACGACCTCTTCCTGGTGACCCTTGAGAAGATCAACAAACGGCTGGCTGTGAAAGGTAAACTTAAACTTCTGTTTTGGAGTGCGATCCGCGTGCCTGACCACCGCTACCATGCCCTTCAGCTTCCAGGAGTGCTTGGATGCCGGAGGCGGCGGGGCCTCTTGCTTGTGGAGATGATCTGCCAATGCGGGCGATTTGGCTTGAGCAGCAGCGCCTTGCGAACCAGAAGAAGGGAAGCGATCTCTGGCAATCGAATTCATATTGCGCCCGCCTTCGGTATTGTCCGCAGAAGACGGGGGTAAGGAACCTGCGACGGCCGAGTCCGGGAGAGTAAAATCAGGAAATCTCTGTTGTTGCTGATTACCATGAAGCTTCGGATTACTTGGCGATTTAAGCATCGTCCTCAGCGTGTGCCGGTGAGAAGTTCCATTCTTCCTGGACGAGCTCACGTCTGGCGAAGGTGGCTCAGAAGGACCCATGAGACTCTGTTGCCGGCGCTTCTCATTGAGAAACATACCCCTGAGGATATGAGCGCACCTATCGTAGTAATCGTTATTGTCCTTCACGAAACTCCATCCGTTCACATCGATAACATAGCTTCTATCCCCTACCCGAAGCATGTCAAAACCGCAGATTTTCTGGCCGAATCCAGTTGATATCCTCGAAGCCATGGCCGCCTCCTCTTTGCCCAGCTTGGTAATATACCTCAATTCTTTGCCGTGCGTATTCCTGCGAACAAGTCCGTCAACCACGGGAGACTTGCGAGTTTCCGCGTGACAGAAGTCAGGCCCAACCGTATATGCCTTGACATCTTCGGCGTTATCCACCCTCAGAAACTGTTCATACAGATAGCTTGTATCGTTTTCGGTCACTGACCTGGGGATGGTAAGGTTGCTGTCGTATTCGGAGCTTTTGTTTCCAACTTTTCGGAAGAGTCTCCTCCCTCCACCAGGGTATTGCTGATCATTAGGGAAGTAGATATGGATGTTGTGGTCCTCTCCGCTCACTGGCTTCTCGACGAACGGTTTCCTGAAACTCTTGCCATCAACAATCAGACACTCTCCGTCCTCGGACATTGACACGCTCTGTGTTCTAGGAGCACCCCCTCCTGTTCCGTCTTCTGGGCCCTCAAGCTTGATCCCAGTTAGTCTGCGCACATGCCGAGCAAGTTCCGGGGTTTCCAAAGTCGGACCACCGTCGCGGTTCACCTCTATCCTTTTGGGAGAACGAACGTTCATTGCATCCAGTATCTTCAGGCAAAGTCGTCGGTCCCATAGAACTTTCTGCATCGGCAGGTCATTGACGCAGAACGGTTTCCGGAGTTGCGCGTATGCAATAGCCTTTTCCAAAGGAAACCCGTCGGAGAAAAACGCGATCAGGAAGTCGCACACAGGCCAGTTCTCTACAGCCTCATCGAGAATTACCTTGTCACCAAAGACAATGACCTCAAAGTCACCCTTCGACTGGAGACGTGTCAGGATGTTCTGGCTCGGCTTGCTGCGCGCCTTCACATCCAGCGCGCAGACACCGATCCTGCCCAAGCACGGAGGCGCAGGTTCTGCCTCGCCAACCGAACTGGTCCCAGTACTTGCACTCTGTCTCCGGGGTGTCCGGCTGTTGGAGCGCGCGGAATGCGAGATGCGGCTGCCAGAGCGGCTGTCTGATGTTGAATCATACTTCTGGTGGCTTCCTTGAGGCGGTTGAGCGTTGGATGCAGCTCCCTTCGAGGAAGCAGAAGACGGGTCGTAAAGCACGCTGAACCAAGTCTTATCCGTACTGTCTGGGTCCGTATTGGGCACGCCCATGTTGGGTTTCGGCTCGTCCTCTGCTAAACTCTTGGAGGAGCTGCCACCCACCGACGCAACACTGCGACCCATTGACACGGAGACCTCGGCGAAGGATATTCAGAAGGAAAACGAAAACGAAAGAGGTAGATGTCCGTCGCGAAGTCGAGAGCTGTTGATTCTGGAGATTGTCAATAGCTAGAGGAGATTCACTTTATGAATTTGAGAAGTCCCAGTGGAAGACCAGTGGCTGATCCGGTTGAGAAGAAGGAAAGATCCGGGCGAACAACAAATCGAGGAAAAGATTCAGTTAGTTTGACGTCGACCGGGCCCCGGAAGGAGGGCTATAACAGGAAAAGAGTCCGGTGGGAAGGTCCTGGTCCGGCTGGAGGGGTCTCGCTGGGTCTGTTCGCCACAGTGTAGTCACGATTCTCACAGCTTGCCGAGGAGCAGCTGCTTCTCCGGTTCGGTGACACTGGTCTGGTTAGTCGCTGCAATGGCCCGGGGGGAGCTCGATCAGTCGCCGGGGAGAGATGCAGGAATCATCGAGGAGGAAAAGAGAGAAAGAAAGAAAGAAAGAAAGAAAGAAAGAAAGAAGAGAGCTGCATGCAGTTGTCGCGTGGCAAGATGAGTCAGCAGCCTCCCATTTCGCCGAATCCGGTAATATCACGGCTACAAACTAGCCGGATGCGCAAAGCAAAAACCTCTCGTAGCGATGCTCGTTAAATACAGACTTCCCCCCCAAAACTCCCCGGTCCCCTGTCATGTACCAGCCGTTAATTATCTTCCTCCACCCCATACCCAAAACCCAGTCCGCATAATGTGAAATCAAGCCAGAAAGACAACATAGGAAATCAAAAGCCAACCTGCCGAAAGAATGGTCGTAGCATGGCGCGTTGGTGTATTTCAGCAGAGGCTTGCCTCATAGTAAGGGAGAGTATGCAGCATAGCCTGGTCTGCAATAAGGGAAGCACTGCTCAGAACCCCAACGCTCGTGCTAGAGTCCGTTGCCCCGGCTTCCGAATCACAGCCGTCTCCCTCTGAGTGGCGCTGTCTCGGACTAAAGCTCCTATCGCGGATGGCACTCGGACCATGAAATTGCCTCAGATCAAGTGCAACGCCGTGAGACTGGCGGGCGGTCGTCGAAATGCTTTGCGGGGAAAGAAGTCCATTCGACCTTGCTGGACCATCATATGGAACCGCATCCCCTTTCATGCTTGATTGGTCCGGTTCACCTGAGATAGATTGCCTCGTAGCATCCTGCATAAAGTCAGAGAAATTGGGCTTCTGAGGTTCTAGTGTGTGCAGCAAGCGGTTCATGGTGTTCGCTGCCGAAGTGGCGTTCTGACGAAAATCTTCTCTGCATGTTCGTTGACCCTGCTTTGCCATTACGGCAGGAGGGCGAATCAGAGAGTTACGATGTCTATCTTCCTTCGACGCAGGCATAACGTGCAGCTGGGATCTTGGGCCCTTGCGAGCAGCATTCGAAGGTGGATGATGGCCAGACAGGGTAGAGTTCGCGGCGTTGGGCTGGAATGGGTCTTCTTCTGGCCCCCGTTTCTGAGCCTGGCAGTCCGTAGCACGCTCATTCCGGGTACTCCCCGAGGTGGCGTCTGCCGGTAGACCGTTACCAGAAGGAAGAGAGCCCTGTCGGCCCTGCGGCTGAGAGGTTGATCCGCCAGTAGGATTATCTTGTTGGTTTCCGGTCTGGCAGTGCGATTGAGCATCAGGAGCTCTTAGAGGTCTCTTGCCACGGGTCGGATTACGTTTCACTTCTGCAAGAAAATCTTCCCCGATATCTCCTTCATTGGTGCGCCATTCCCAACCCGCCCCGGGTATTTCTTGGACCCGCTCTATAATGGTCCAGGCACGGCAGAATTCGGTTCTGATCGCATCAATTCCAGCCTTGGTGACGGACGTGCCAACGTTGTTCTCGTGCTCGAATGGATCTTCGATCGCCATCAAGTATCGGAGTCGCGTTCCGTTGCTGTCATTTTTAGCGGTGTTCCACCCCTTTTCGTCCTTCGACAGGATGCCACCTTCCGTGCGAATAGAAATAGTGTTGTCGGCCCAGTGGAATCCGCGCAGAGCGTCACGGCGAAAACTTCCATAGTAAGCGAAGAAGCCGCGAAGCAGTTCGCCGACAGATTGTCGATTTCCAAACTTTGCATTGTAGACCGCTCTGCCCCTGAGAGCAGTCTCATCGCTGTAATACTGGATTTCACAACCATTGACCGTCGCTGTCGAAATACGACCAGGGTATTGTCGACAAATAGCCTGAAGGTTTGGGATCAACGATGGCGAAGCGACGTTCATGAGATAGTGAATAACCATAAGGATGTAGCCGTAGGAGCCCATGGTTCCACGATTGGGGTTGCATATTGAACGATTCTTTGCCCACATTTTCACGAAGGTCCCGACCTGGCGTACTCTCTCATCGCAGAGCGCATAGCATCGAAGTAGTTCAGTGCTGTGTATGCTTAACGTTCCGGAAAGATTGAGGTTGCATTCAATCCTGACATCCTTTGGGGCATGAAAACCACCGGACCGATGGAAATTGTTTCGCTTGGGTGGATTGGCAGAGACCTTGCTCGAACCCGAGGGAAAGTCAGGGCGCTCGTGCTGGAATTTCCTTGCTCCTCGCTCCTCACGATGGAACCTGATCTTGCCCAACAACCGGCTAGAAGGGTTCTCACAAAGTCCAATGACCGGACCTGTTGTCTCTGATACCATCCAAGCGCCGAATCCAGCATCCAAAAAGGCACTCTCCAGAGCAAGAAGGTAGTCCATCTCTAGCTCCCTAGGGAATGTCGAGAGGCGATTGCAGATTACAAGATCGAGTTCCTCACCTGGCAAGCTAAACCCATTACGCAAGCCGCCAAAGCACTTGAGATCAATGGCCTTGAGTCCAACGGGAAACCCAAACTCATTCCCATATAGCTGAAGGGCCTCCTGAGCGATCTTTTTGAGCGACGACCGCAGACTCTCCTTCGCCTGTAATTCAGCCGCGAATGAGGACACACCAGGGATCCGAGTAGCTATAGAGTCCATGTAATTGATCTGAATTTGCAAGCTCCGACGAGGGTCGGACTGCTGATCTCCAAAGCGGGCTTTAGGGGTATGGGAGTATGAATACCCTGCGCCAGACGGAGTCGTCGAATCCCAGAAATATGTGAATCTGTCAGCGTCTGCACCCGGCACCTTGTGCTGGTTTATCGGGACAAGTCCAAGCGACGGAAACCATTCAATATGGCGAGTTGAGCCTTTCTCCCTTTTGGACTGTCTCCCAGAAGCACCGGAGAGCCCTTGTCCAGTGCAAGCAGTGGCATCATCAGATTCGCTAGAATACCACTTCTGTTTCTCGGCCAATAGCTGGATACTCGCACGGGTCAACAACTCGTGGATATGAGGTGGAATGCCGTCGGTCGCTGGTAGCTCGCACTCAGCGGCTGTAGGTCCATCTGGGTTGGACTCGTTCTTCGAAAACTCTGATCCAGCTGGAGTGGAAGCTTCTTCGGGTACTCGAGGACTCTGCGAGCGGCCATCAGCTGCGGTTTGCGGGAAGTGAGCCATGGTGATAAATGCCCTAGGGCTAGGATGAGGTCCAACGCCGCAAAGAACGATTAAGCAAGGAGACAAAGAATACAGGAATGAGGAAGATCCGTGTTTCACGAGGAATAAAGAGAGAAGGAACGCATCGAGCGTAGAGTAAGAAAGGGGAATGTACGGCGGCAGAACACAAGGCTTGCCTAAAAGACTGAGGGCTAGTGAATAGGAGACGAGGTTGCATACTTATGAGTCATGACAGGCCAGGACTACGGCAGAGAAAGAGCAAGAGAAAATAAAGAGAGAATAATGTGAAGGTGAAGGTGAAGGTGAACGCGAAGTGAATGGAGGGTTTCCTATTCAGGCAAACCCGTGACTAAGCTGGCACATGACCCAGGCCTTGGCTTTGTATCTGACATCAACTCCAACTCCAGTCTTTGTATTCTTCTTCTTACCTCCATCGCTGTCTTTCGCCTGAGTCTGCCACTTTCAGATCCGACGCTGTTGACAGCAGAGTTGAACTATGAGCACGCCGACGAATAACCTGAATCCGCGGCCTGCGTCAGGGCCAAATGGAGCTCCCATGAAGATGCGCCGCCCGAAAGCGGCAGACCCCCTAGTACGACCGAAGAGAAAGCCTGCGCCAAAGCCTGGGGCTGCGACCCCGTCGGGAAATGGGACAGCCTCGAAGCCGCCATCCACGCGACCACCTCCCTCCTCCACCCCCCTATCCAGATCCCACGCGGAGAAAACGATCCCGACACCTGCAGAAAACAGTCTTGCCGTGAATGGATTCAGCGGTCCTCTACTCACACCGAATTATGTCGATTATCCTCTGGTGATCACGAAGCGCGAGCTACGGGAAGGCTTGAAGCACCATGTTGCCAGATTCGCGTCCAAGAAGAATATCGATCCTCGAGACGAAGCGCAGTTCACTCGCCCTGTCAGGCTTCAGCGCCGAAACCCGCGGGCCAAGTCGCAGGAGATTTATGAAGGAAGGGACCAAGGCATGCAGAATACAGGCTCCGACTCGGGCCTCCCAATGGATGAAGCAGAACGGGAGGATTTCGAAGCAAGGCGAGCGGCGCGCGACAGGGAGCGTGCAGACAATCTGGCGCAGATTGCTCCGTCTGTCGCGTCGGGCCCGAAGCGGTCTCATGTTCCGAAACAGAAGACCCAGCAAGTTTACAAGACGGACATGACGCCAGAGGAGGTTGCCAAGACTAAAATCAAGTATGAAGAAGCTTTGCCCTGGCACGTGGAGGACTTCGACAACAAGAACATTTGGGTAGGAAACTACGAGGCCGCTCTATCAGAGACGCACGCAGCATTTGTGCTCGAGAACACGGGCAAAATGCGCATGATACCGGTGGAGAAATGGTACAAGTTCACAGCGAAGAGCCAGTTCAAACCACTGTCAATCGAAGAGGCCGAGAAATACATGGCGAAGAAAGTCAAAGATCCCAGGTGGTTTATGGAGAAGCAACAGGAGTCCGCACAGCAGAAGGAGCTGGAGAGCTATGCGAAACAGCGCAGGGTGTTTGCCGGCAAGCAAGGGACGCCTGCTCGTGCTGACGGTCTGGAGGGGGACGAAATGGATTTTGAAGAGGATAGATTCGCCGACGACGAAGAGCACGAAGATCTGTTCAACGATGACGAGGATGCGAAAGTTGCGGAGAAGAGGATCAAGCAGGACCAGTTGAAGGCAAATGTTTTCGATCTGAAGGAAGAGAAAGAATATGAAAACGAGGAGGTAAAAGAGAAGAAGGAGAAGGAAGCCCAACGGGTCCTAGGGAAGAAAGTACGGAAGGCGCTGCAGAAGAGGGAGAAGAACTACGACTATAGCAGTGGCTCTGACGTGAACCCTTACTCCGACGAGGTATGCGGCCCTCTCTCTATTAATCCCCTTTACGCCTTGCTAACTCTGTCCCTCATCACAGAGTTCCGACGAAAGCGAAGCTGAAGAGCAAAAGGATGAGGAAAAGAAGACGGAGGAGGAGAAGAATCGAAAGGAGTCGGGATCATCGTCCAAGGACCATGGCACTCCGTCAGGTCGCCAGAAGCACACGGACGCCCTGAAAGGCGCAGCCGCGCCTCGGAAACGGCCAGGATCCCCGAATGTTTCGGACGCAAGTGGCACAGATACATCTCGCAAAAAGACAAAGAGCAAGCATCCCTCCGCCCAGCCTACTCCTCAGCCAGGTTCTCGCCCTATGTCTCCGGCTCCTTCGTCCTCGATACAGGTGAGTGCCGTCGGTGGTATCTATGGATCAACACGTGTGCTAATCTCCGTCTAGCCTGGCAAGAAACGTGTTCGCAATGTACGCGGTGGCGGAGGACCCGGCAGCGATATCGATGCCGGCGCAGGTTCGGCTGGGGAAATGAGCGAAAGCGGGAAGCCAAAGAAACTCAAGCTCAACCCCCCGGGAGTATCTTCGCCGAGCGGTACACCGCAGGGGTCCCGAGCAGGGAGCCCGACGCCTTTGAGCGCGAGGGGGTTGTCGGGCAGCCGCGCCAGCAGCCCGGAGCAGGGTTCGTCCACAGCAGGAGGTACGACGCCCGTTTACACGACAAAACATGAACGAGCATTCGAATCTAACCATCCAGGTGCAGCTCTACCGCCCGGGTCTCAGAGCTTCCCATCCCCGGCCGAGATCCACGCGTCCATTCCGGCAACCGGCATTCTGAGCAGCGACCTGCTGAAGAAGTTCCGTCCTCGCATCGGCGACTCGAGAGAGAACCACCGCCGGTTCATCGCGATTGTCAAGGATGTTGGTGTTTACGGGAAGGAGGATCGGTTGCTGCGCCCGGGGCCGCTCAAGGAGGGTTGAATGACTTTGTTAGTTTGGTGCGATGTACTGCAGGCAATAAATATTGGGTTTCGCTATTGGATTATGTTCGAGTTTCCTTTTGAGTAGGCAACCCTGTTGGATGTAGCATTGTGGTTTGGGCCAGGATATATTTGCATACATATGGAGAGATAGCGGTGCTTCCGCAGAATTAATGCACAGGCAGCCTTGTCTGTTGAATATATATTTATGTACGGTAGTTCCCATAATCCTACGCACTCACTACACCTTGAGATGTCTACAGCAATTCGACAATCCTGAAACGCATATCCAAAATGCCTGTCCAAAGTCTAAGAACAAGTGCCATTATGTCCATACTTTCAAAAAGTCATCTATATAGGTATAAAGACATAAAATAAACGGAGCGAATAGATCACAGACACCGTACCACGCCAAAACCAGACAACACAAGAAACCATTAAACGGCAACAACAGAAAAAGCGTTAGATAGCTGAAATCAGGCATTCGCGCTAGCCCCATGCATCGTGCTCTCGTGTCCCTCTTCGTATTTGTCCCAGTTGGCCAGGATGTTGGCAATCCGGGGCGAGTTCGTCAGTCTGTACACATCCTCAAAGTACTCCTTGGTAATCTCGAACGGACGAGCAGTGACGTTTGGAATGTACTTTCCGATCAGCTTGCTCGGGTCGATTGTGGTCTTGTTGATCTTCTTGAGGAGGAAGGATCGGAAAGGCTTGACACCGGAGCGGAGGAAGGTGCTGTGGAAAGGCACGTCGATGCCCTTAAGGGGAATCGTGGCGAAACCGCGCTCGAGGGCAACGGGCTTCGGCTTGCTCTCCGTCTGCTTCATGCATTCGCCGATGATCTTCCCAAGGTGTGACTTGACGTCCTCCAGAGACATGCTCTGCATGAGCGCGGGAATATCGATGTTCTGAGTTTTCAGGTAGTTGAGCAAGTTGGTAAGACAGTCAAGAGCGCGCAGCTAGCGTAAAGTCAGTAATAGTTAAATCTAATGAATGGCGAGTGGAACTTACATCACCAGCACAGACGTACTGCATGTTGGCCACGTTGTAGTTGACAATCTCCACGAGCCAGCCCGTCTGTTCGGCAATGTTTTCCACCACATACTGCAGAGCCTGCTCGTTGAAGGACTTCGAAATGCGGCTTGGGTTGACAGCACACATCGAGTAGTTTGAACGGCCCTGCTCATCTCGCTCAACCGCAACCTGCATCGTCAGGCCACGGTAGAACACCACAGAAACCAAGCTCTCGATGGGCATGACATCAGCCAAAGCCGCAAGCGCCGAGTATTCGCCAAGCGAGTGGCCAGCGAAGTTGCTGTCTCTCTGGACCAGACCCTTGGACCGCATGTCCTCAAAGCTTGCCTTCTCCATCAGCGTCAACGCAGGCTGCGTGAACTGCGTGGCAGATAGGAGTCCTGTGGGCGACCGGTATGTGTACGATGTGGTGCTCTCGTCAACCTCCTTGAATATCTTCTCAGACTTGATCGACCCATCTGCGTTGACCGATTCGAAAGTCATGGACATGTAATTATGGCGGATGGCCTTGCCACGAGGGCCTCCAAAGTACACCGTAAGCTCCTTCGGATTGTTCTTCACAATGTCAATGATGGAAAGGCCGTAGTTCTCAATGAAATGGCGGTCCGCCCGATCCCAGACCTCCTGGGCAATGGGGCTATTGGCGTACAACTCCATTCCCATGCCTTGCTCCTGGGAGCCTTGCCCAGTAAACACATAGGAAGTGGCGGGTTGCTCGACTTCCGCTTCACCTTGAAGGACCTTGTCCTCAGTCTCCTTGTTGCTGGCTTCGACCTTGATGATCTTGCGGCCAGCAATCATGCCAACATGCTGCAGCTTGACAGTGATCATATCGTTGGGAAGAACCATGCCGACAAGGGAGATATGGAATCCCCGCACGCGGCCAATGTTGTTTTCAGCAGCCCACGTCTCGACCAAGCTGCGAACCGCCGCACTGCTGTACATGCCATGGGTGATCATACCAGGAAGATTGGCGTAGCTGGAGAAGACACGGGAGACGTGGATTGGGTTGTAGTCTCCAGATACCCGAGCGTAGGTCTCATTGGACGCTGGGGCGCGCAAAAGCAGGGGCGTCTTGCCGCTGAGAGGGATCGGGTTCTCAAAGTAAACTGGTTGCTCGATCGACGTTCCGTTGCGTTGAAGATAGTCAACAACAGGGTTACCACGAGAAGTCCCAGCATCGTAGTCCACGGAAGCGACCTGGATGGTCTCCTTGGTAGGCAGCTCAAGAAGAACTTGGCCCACAGTCTGAACGTTGCTGAACACCGCTTTGTTCTTGAATCTGATCAAACTTTGGAGGCGGAAGGTCAGAGTCTGGCCCAGGAGCTCAACATCACGCTCCCCCATGTGGAACCACTCTTTGGAGCGGAGAATGGCAACGTCCCGAGTAGAACCGAGATGAACTTGCATGGGCACCTCGTCCTTTCGCTGGAAGGTGTTCTCGTAGTCGGTGTATGCGCCCCGGTACAAAAATTGGCTGGTAACATGCATAATGGGGCTGCCGTCCCTCTTGATAGTGCCCAAAACTTCCACCAACTTGCCCGAATCCTGATTGATGACGGCGTTGATCTGAGCAGCCGTGTCAAGGACATCGCCAACCTTCAAGGGCGACGCCCCAGGAACCATCTGGAATCCGTTGGATAGATGGACCAGCTTCAGCAAGTCACCATCGATTTTACGAGGGAAGATTGGTTTGGTGATTGCTTTCCAGCCAGCAACAATTGCGAAGTCCATGGGAGCAAAGACCTCCTTACCCGGGCGATCCACAAAGGCCTCGCCAGTGTTCCCAACAGCATGGACGAAGTCAGCAACAGCCTGGGATGTGATAGTCTCACGGCCTCCCTGGAAAGTGGCGGTTGTAGGCGTATCAAACGGAACATCCTTGTTGCCGAACCAGACACGGTAGTAAAATTCCTTGATACGATCATTGCGGCCATCCATGATCTCCTTGATGGGTGCATACCCTGCCTCGGGATGATAGGTTAACAAGAAGGTGAGAGGAACAACACCGCCTTCCGCCGTCCTCCCTTCGAAGAGAGTCAGGCTGATTTGGTTCTTGTCGACCAGCTTGGCTTCAACCGTCTTGACGAGCTTCCCGGACTGATAAGGCTCCCTCACAATAATAGTGGTCTTGGAAGGGTCATCGGGAGACGAGATCTCCGCGTACATACCGGCGGTGGGCGCCACGATGCGCCTCATCGGATTAGTCTGGAAACGATGGCCCTGGACGAAGATATCGGCCGAGAAAAGGGCATGTCTCCAGGAGTACGACCGGCCAGCGAGAAGGCTCAACCAATGATCAAGGTCAGGCAGCTTCGCTGAGGACGAGGATGACAACCGGAAGCCAATCTTGTTCGCATCTTCCGAGATGGTAAGGCCGTCCATATCCTCCTCATTGTCAAACTCATTGAGCTTCCCGCCAAGGTACTCAATGACGGGTACACTGGATTCATTGCCGCCATACACATCCTTGAGCAGGCCCTCGATATGGCCCTTGTGTACGCCATCCAGAATCGACTGGACTGGCTCGTCAGTGACATTGGAAAACCTGGCGGCCATGGGACCTTGCAGAATGCAGGTCCTCCCAACATCCTGGCCGACGACAGCTTCCAAGTCTTCGCTCTGCCAGAGGGAGTCCTTCTTGAACCAGTACTCGAAATTCTCGTCGAGCGCAGGAACGAACGGCACAGGCTTCTGCCCGCGGCGTTGGCAGAGCAGGAGGAAGTGGTGAACATCTTGAGCATTGATCAGCTGGGTTGCTGCCTCAGGGTATGCTGACAAGATGTTGTCAATGGCCGGATAGGGGGAATCGAGTGCCGAATAGTTCTGGAGGAGGGACGGTTTGCCGTCGCCCACGGTGAAGCGCTCCTCAACACGGCGGATGAAATCCCCGGTTAACCTCTTCAGAGAGTCATCGATCCATCGCGATTCATGCTTGACATACATGAGATCCGCCATGCGATGGACCACTTCGGCGTAGGTCATATCCTCCAAATCGACAGCTTTCCCGGCCGCATCACGACCGAACCACACTTTCTGGAAGTCGTCATTCAATTTGCGGATAATATAGTCGCGCTGCTTTTTGAGCTCTGGTACCCGCTTCGCTTTGTCGAGCTTGAAGATCTTCTGATCCATTTCATGCCAGAACATGACGCCCCTCGTTGCCAATTTGTGGATGGGTTCGCCCATCTCCGAAAGAACGGTAATCACACCGCCAGCGGGGCCCTTGTATGTCTTCTCCCAATCCCGGTCATCGACACCAGGGGCATCCGCAATAGCCTTCTTCGCGTTCTTAGACGTATGCGCCTCCTTCGCAATCATCATGCGACTGGCGAACAGGCAGCCGTCGAAAGGCATGGGAGGGTAGCCGAAGGACGACGACCAAGTCCCCGAAAGGTACGGGTAGGTGTCCTCAGTTCCGCCAAATCCACTGCCGGCGATGAGGACAATGTTGTCACACTTCCTGATGCGGCTGTACACCTGCAGAATAGGTTGATGGAAGTCCTCAAACGAGTGGTGGCCACCGCCACGGCCTCCAGTCCACTGTAGAATGATGGGGAACTTGGGATTGGCAAGGGCGATATTGATAACCTGCTGAATGGCATCCGCCGAGCCCGGCTTAAAGGCAATGTGTTTGATGCCGAGGGTCTCGATATACTCATTGGCGACTTCAATTGAAGGCACCCCAGCGCCAATGGTGAGACCTTGAATCGGCACACCGTCGGCCCTCAGCTTCCCGACCAAGGGAATTTGCCAGGCCATCGCACGCGGATTGACGTAGATCAAGTTGACCGTAATGCCACGCCCTGGAGGAATCGATTTCTCGATTTCAGAAACGGCTTTGGTCAAGGACGCGGCGTTGTAATAGCCACCGCCCGCAAGCTCGATATGATAGCCCGCATTCATTGTGGCTGCCACAAAGTCCCAGGGCACAGTAGAAGGTGTCATGCCTGCAACCATGATGGGCGGGATTCCCAAGAGTCGGCTCATCTTGGTATCAACGAAGGTCTGGCCAGCGGCAGTCTTCACCAGACGAGGTCCATACTCTTTGACCCAGTCAATGGCATACTGGACGGAATGCTCATCGCGGTCAAACAACTCCGGCTTATACCCAACCTCGGCATTTGTGCCGTCCATGGCACCAGCTAGGATAACCCGGACACCGGTACCGTCCTTGTTACGGTGTGTGAGTACACCGAGGCCGGAGATCCCGCCAGGCCCAAAGTCAATGATATGCGTCGCACCAGGGAAAACAGTCGCTTGCTCCCAGTTGACCGGGTCGTGAGTGATCATGCGAATCAGGGTCGGCACAACATTCCCCTCGCCAATTTTCCGGAGATCTTCGCCGGCCTTGGTCCCGTAAACGGGGACGGCTAGCGACGAGGCGGGGATGTGCACGTCTTCCAGGTCCTCCAGGATGCGGTCATAAGCCGAGAACAAATACTGGCTGTGGAAGGGAGCAGTGATAGGAAGGAAGCGGTTGACAAAGCGAATCTTGCGCTGCGTGAAAGGCATGCGGTTCTGGTCCAAACCCGTCGGAGCTTTGACCTTACGCAGGCGCAAGTTCAAACCGTAGAGGGAGATTGGAGGCCCGGTAACGACGAAATTGCGAGCACTGTTGATCAGGGAGATGGAGATATGGCGGTCCGCCGGGAGATGCTGGTTGGTGGCATCGATGTGCTCCTGAACGGCTTTCCTCGAAAGGTCCCGGATGGAGAGCATCGGGGTCGGTGTCCCCTCCCCATTCTCCACCGAGTCCTGCAGTACTGAGGGGGCAATCGAGGTGCGAGGGTAGGCCTGCTGGCTGCGGAGGCCAATCCAGAAGAGCATGGTCAGAGCATCCTTGGCGGCCTTCCCGAAGGCCTCCCAGGAGGAAGCCGAAGCAATGGCTGCAGCGGTGACAATGCCCTGGGAATGCCCAGTCGTCCCACCGAGCCTCTCGAGGATTTCACCGGGCTGTCTCCCGAGGGTCTTGCAGGTGACAGTGTAATGGGCCAACTGAACCAAACCAATTAGAGGCAAGCTAACCGGGGCCGACACGAGATAGTCGGTATCGGGTTGAGAGTCGGGATCCTGGAGCCATTGGATCACATCCATGCCCTTTGGATAGAGCTTGCTGGCTTCGGGCTCGCGGGAGAGAGACAGCAGCAGATCGGCGGAGGAAGAGATCAGGTCGTCCACAAACGACGGGTATGTCCTGTAGATCTCCCGCAGCTCATCGAAATATTCCTCGATATTCCCCTGGCCTCCAAAGACGGAGTAGATGCCCGCTTTGTGCTCGGAGGCGTCTCGGAACAGGGCCGAGTCGTAGGGTTTCGTGGGACGCCCCGCGGCCGCCCTACCGGCGTAGTAAGCCTGCACGACGGAGATCTTTTTCTCGGAGATTCCTGGAATACCGGCGGCAATGACATGGACATCGTTTCCGCGCATAAAGGCCCGCTCGAACTCGTTGAGAGCCAGCTTCAAGACTTCCACGTAGGTCCCCTGAGCGTCGTCCTCGCCGTCATCGACCTCGCGGGCGACGTGGCCGACATAGGCCGCAACGAGCTCTTCCACGGACGAGGGCTCATCGTCCTGGGCCAGCTCATCGGTGGGTTGTGGTAGGGCGGCGGAGAAAGAATCTTTTAATTGCGAGGCGTGGAAATGGAAAGAGGTGGGTACTAGGAAGGAGAATTCGAGGGGGCCGTGGGAGAGGATGAGAGGGCGCAAGGACTGGGAGGAACGGGGGGTATTGATGCCCGTCTGGAGGCCGGTGGAAGTCCCGTACATGCTAATGGGGGTTGACGATGGAGGGCATGTAGGGAGAAAGGAAGAAAACAAGAAAGTAGAGGATGAAGCGAGAGGATTGACTGGGAGAGACAGAGCGAGAGAGAGAGAGAGAGATGAGGGTGGCAGAATCAGAAATCAGACAGAAATCGGCAGAAAATCGATGCGCGTTGGGCAATGGCAATTTTGGCGGGCCCGGTACGGAAACGGTTGGGCTGTGACAGTACAGTACCGCCGTGCCTGGCCCAGGCACCCGCCCCGGCAAGCCGAATTTACGGGCCCGATACGGTACCGACGGGCCCCTCACCGCCCCGGGCGTTACGCTAGTTACATTACATACAGCCAGGCATTTTTCGCAGCGAAACCCCAACATATTCCTGCTTCTTCCATTCTGCCGCGCTCTCTCTCTCTCTCCTCTCTCTCTCTCTCTCTCCTCTCTCTCTCTCTCTCTTCCTTCAC
>RAQS01000152.1:0-40734 GCA_003698115.1 Aspergillus sp. HF37 | reverse complement strand
CACGCACACTCTCCTCTACTTACACTTTTCTCGAAATCCAGACTAGCCGCCATGACCACACCGCCCAAGCCCGCCGCCATCGACACCGAAGCTCCCCACGTGATGCCCGCCAACCCAGCCCGCATCGCGACGCTGCTCTCCAACCTGTCCTCCGTCACCGTCCGCGTCACCTCCGCCTCCCAAAAAGCATCCCGCGACAAGCCCATCCGCCTCGTCGCCGTCTCCAAGCTCAAGCCCGTCTCCGACATCATCGCCCTGCACTCCCCGCCCGTCAACCTGCCCAGCGCCCACCTGCACTTCGCCGAGAACTACCTCAACGAGCTCCTCGAGAAGTCGCGCCTGCTGCCTCCAAGCATCAAGTGGCACTTCGTCGGCGGCCTGCAGTCCAACAAATGCGTCAGCCTCGCCCGCGACGTCCGCGGCCTCTGGGCCGTCGAGTCCGTCGATTCAGAGAAGAAAGCCTCCCTGCTCGATAAGGGGTGGAGCGAGCGGCCCACGGACCCCAATCTGCGCGGGACGACTGTCGGCGTCGCCTGCGGCGGCGGCGAACAGCCCGATAACGAGGACGATAAGAAACTCCGCATCTATATCCAAGTCAACACCTCCGGCGAGGACAACAAGTCCGGCGTCGACCCCGCCCATGCTGCCGCGTTGTGCCGCTTCATCCGCGACCGCTGTCCGCGCCTCAAACTCCAGGGCCTCATGACCATCGGCGCCATTGCGCGCTCCCAGGCGACCTCCCCCGGGACTCAGAATGAGGATTTCCTCTGTCTGCGCGAGACGAGGGATCGCGTGGCCGGCGAGCTCGGCCTGGATTCCCCCGACGAGCTTGAGCTGAGTATGGGAATGAGCCAGGACTTCGAGGGCGCGATCGCCCTCGGCAGCGATGAGGTGCGCATCGGGACCATTTTGTTCGGGGATCGGCCGCCAAAGGCTGAGGCGACGATTTTCTGAGTTCTATGGCGTTTTCTTTGCTTTCATGCCTTTTTCTTCGGGCTTTTATGCGAGCTTCAAGCCTAGACGGCTGTGCATGTGTCTGCTTATTGCATTTTTCTCACCGCCACCACGCCCTGCATCTTACCTTTCTTATCGTGTCTGCTGCATACTACCGGATGGACATCACATCATACTGGATCATACTGGTATATACCGCTATGTGTCGATGACAAAATACATACATACACCATGCCGCTAGAACGAGAGTCCGACTGCGGGTGCGACTGCCCTGATTGTTACGTCCTTCGATTCATATCTCCTCCCTCGCCCCCTGCGAAAGCTTCTGCTCCATCTGCCTCGCCAGCGCCTGCGGAATCGCCTCCTGCGTCGCCCGCATCGTAATCCGATACATCTGTAGACCAGTCAGTTCTGCGCAAAAAGGGGCCCGTCATGAAGGACATACCTTCCGCTCATAATTCGGCTCCAACCGCAGCAGACACCCCGTCTTCCCGCTCGCCAGATGGTACACTCCGCAGCCGACAATGTTCTTCGGGTTCGGGTCGACCCCGTCCAGAATCCGCAACCGGAACGCCTCGACCAGCCGCCGCGTGGACCCCTCGCTCACGCTCTTCGTCTTCTTCCCCGTCACCCCAAAGGTGCTCTGCGCCTCCAGCGGCCCACCCCCGATCTGCCGCCACCGCTTAAAGAACTCCTCCGCGCTCAGCGTCGACGGCTCCATGAACCGGTGCATCAGGATCGGGAGCTGCAGCGTGTATGCCTGCAGCGCGCCCGCGAGGTATGATATCCGGATTGTCGGCGCTTCCGAGAACGCCCCCTGCGATTCGAAGAAGAGCGTCTGCTGCGTCTGCGCTGTCGCGGCCACTGACGGCTCGGGGAGGTTCTTGGAGTCGATCTTCAGGTTCGGCGTCGACGGATTGTCCAGCGTCGTGGTCAGCGAGCCGATCGGGTATGACGATTTGTTCGTCATGTAGACCTTGACCACGCCCACGTGCCCGCGGAACTCGGATCGTAAGCCCACCTGGATCTGTGCGTCCTCGAAGAGCACGCCCTCCTCCTCAAAGTACAGCCGGTTGTACCCGATCTCCCACTCCGGCGACAGATGCGCCGCGCTGGCCAGGTTCGGCGGCGGTGCCGACGGTGTCGACGCCGCGCTGAGATCCAGGCCTGCCAGGTCCCCGGCGCTCGATGCCGCCCTACCGCTAGGCCCGGTCTTGGTCCCGTTGACAATTGTCGTGAATGAGCGCTTTAGCCCTGTGTTCTGCGCCATCATCACCTCCGTCTGGTCTGCGTTTGCATCCTTGCCGCCGACAACCCATGTCTTCTTGTCGCCCGTCCCGCCTGTCCCCTGGTGCAGCCGGGAAAGGAGGATGGACGCCCGCTCCGAGAACGGCGGCATCTCGTCGCAAACCGTCCGCAGGAGATCGTCCGAAGGGAGCGTCGCCATTGATAGATACTCAAAAGCCCGCTGCTGCAATTCAGAGTCCGGCGAGTGGCTGTACAGGCGGAACATCTGTAAGAGATGCGGCTTGATCTCGGGGAAGAGGTTGACGAATTTGACAAACGACGACAGGATCATGGCCCGCGTGGTGTCAGTGCTGGTGATCATCTTCGCCTGCAACGCGAGGAATTGCTCAATCGGACTTGATCCCTGGTTGTCGGCAATCAGGTGGCCGAATTCGCCCAGCGCGTAGCATCCAATCTTCACCAGACTTTCATGGCAGTCTGTCTTCAGATAGTTGAGAAGGATGTGCGCTGAATAGGCCTGCAGTTCCTCGTTGTTCGTCACAATCTGGATCACCCGCTGCCACACTTCGTCGTTGACATGGTCGCCTGCCAATGACAACAGTTTGAGGGTCATGTCGATATACCACTGCGCGTCCGTGGCATACTTCTCGGTCAAGATGGCCACCTTGAGCACCATTTCCTCGCGGATCGCATAATCCGCCGTCTGGAGGTAGCGTAGGAGTTCGTTCACGATCGGCCCGGCATTCGTCGTATCGCACATGCTGTAGAGCAAATCCAGTCCTTTGCGTCGGACGCTGATATCCCGATCCCGGAGCGCGCCCAGGATAATGTTTTGGTGTTTCTTAATCGGGTCCAACGTTTCCGCTCTGGCCGAGAAGTGCGTCAGGGCCTCCAGGCCCAGATACCGGACATTCGTCTCCCTCGACTGGATGTACTTGCCCAGCCGCGACGATATCTGCATTATGAGGCCGTGCTCTGTATCAAGATGAATTAGAAGATTAATCGCCTCGAACAGTACGGCGTTCTGGGCGTTGTTCTGCTGGACATTTTTGGGCGTTTCCATTGCAGCGTGCATGATCTGCTGCAAAGACTCGCGGATGATCTCGCGGACCAGGCCATCCTCTACAACATTAGCCTAGCCCAGGTCGACACTCAAAAGACATACCAGACGGTGCATAGTACTGAAGCAGGCGTAGCAATTTCACCTGAATCCACGGGCACGGCACCCGGTAGTAGAGATAATCAGGAGCGATCTCGTTATCAACCACGATCTTCTTCAGACGCTGCGCGGCCTTGACATAGCTCCCTCGGTACTCCTCCGGCTTATCCTGGGCCAGCGACATGACCAGCGAGGTCACCGACAGGGTGACGCCCATATCTGGATCGTCCATCAGCGAGATGATTCGCTCGGCCCACTCGTTCTGCACGATGCTGGGGTATTTGCGGTATAGACGGAGAAGGGTCAGCGCGGCCTTTTTCTTGACGAATGCCTTCGACGTCCTGCACCAGTTAGCTACCAACCAACACACCATCCACAAGCAGACACGTACGGGGAGATCAAAAGCCGGTGAACATCATGCGACAGAGCCTCGCCCATCTCCCTGCCACCGACGTTGGCGACCGCATGCAACGCCAGACAGTTATTCAGCTCATTATAATCCATCAAGTCCTTCCGAATACTATTCACCACCAGATGGAGCAGCTCATGCTGCTCGTGCAGAAACAGGGTCACGGCCAGGTACCCGATCTGCTTCTCCGAGTACTTGGTCGACGAAATCAGATTGACGGCCTCGAGATGCCCGAACTCGATCTCGTACCCCTGGATGTACACGTACAGCAGCTTGCACACGTACTTCTTCTTCTGGTACCCGTTCAGGCTGCCGCCCTTGAACTTCTGCCGGATGTTCGCGAGCTCCTTGTTCACCCGCTTCTCCTCGAGTTCGCGCGCGCGCGCATTCCTCAGGTCCGCGATGAACTGCACCAGCCCTCGCATCGACGACATGTTGGCGTTGGCTAAAGGTCTTGTTGGCTGCGGTTTCGATCGGTTAACCAGCGTTTCCTAGGTCGCTGGCTGGCCCCGGTTCCCTTGGCTCCGGCTCGGTGCTAAGCATCGGACATGTTGTGCCAGCTCCTTTTTCATGCGCAGGGGAGCTGCCGACAGGGGTTGGGATCGGCAGTAGACTGGCTGGGTTGCGGATTAGCAGGAGAGTATCGAAACCAGCGATGGCATCGAGCGAATCGAGTGAGGGATAGGAGGAGGGATGGCTGGCACAGCGTGCTTATGGCTAAGAAAACAGTTCGAAGTAGAGACGCTGCCGAGTTCTGGTCGCCGATCCGCTCTCCGCGTGGCCGGAGCCGGAAATACGTTGGACCGAGCTTGTGTGTTTGCATACATGTTTGCATTATTTGCTTGGTTTGCATTGCTTGGTTTGCAGCGTTTGTATCCATCAAGCCATCGAGCAAGCCCTACAACAGCAACAACCAACCCACCCAACACCTCAATCAGTCAATCTATCCCGTGAAATCCGTCTCCAGCGCACTCCCGCAGTTACAAGACCCTGTCTCCAACATCAGCCAGAGCGACAGACATCGAGTCAGCGACAGAATTGATCAAACATACCAGAGCCTCTCTTCCCGCAGGCACACGTCTCCCCAGCTAGTACCGGCCGATTCTCCTCCCCGGCTCGGTCGCAGGTACATTCACCTGCTGGACGGGTTCCTTCATGGTCAGGATATGTAAGCATCGTCGTCCCAGGGCTCACCAGCCCAACTAGGCAGACAGGAGAAAGACAAGAGATGGGATGAGGGAAGGGGAGGACATACGGCATGAACATCTCGCGCCGGTGACGCTGTTCTCGCTCGCGGCTTTGCTGCAACTGCACCGCAGCGCGGGCTCCTTCCCGCACGAGCATTTGGCCTGGGCTGCGCAGGCGCAGGATCCGTTTTGGGAGGGGCTGCAGCAGGTTGAGGCTGGGGTTGGGGCCATTTCGGGTGCGTTGGACTTGGAGTATGTAGATAGTAGTAGTTTCGAAAAGAGCCTGCGGACAGGTAGAGGTCAGGCCAGCATGCCGTCTTTATATAGACCCTACATAGAACCCAGGCTTGGAAATAACTGGCTACTGATTGGCTGGTATAGAACTGATTACTTCGGGCCCTCCTGATAGGTGGTGTGATCTGGTATGCATTCCAAAGGTATGATAACGCAGAGTGTAGAGAACAACACAACAAACACGCTATTTGACAAAGTCCCTCCCTGATCAGAAACAAAACATTAAAATTACAGTATCAGTCAGTATTAGAGCACGCTGTAAGTCCAACCAAACAAGCTTCAGGGAGGAATTAGCAATTAACCTTAACCCGATAAGTCATACAAGTCCGAATATAATGCAGAGAAGGATGTGTGGCCGGTTATCCACGAGCGGCGAGCCATGTATTGCCCCGCTATTATAGGTAGTTCGCGTATTCAAACGGAGGAGGATTCCCGAATTTCGTCCTCAACGGCGTCAGCATCGGCGGCTGCGCCATCCGGTCGTCGCCCGATGTGTATACACTGGCCTGCGGCGTATCTGAGGGCGCAAATGAGGCGGGAAGGCTGATGCTCGAGGTGTTCGCTTGCGTGAACGGCATCGTCGTGTTGATCCCGTAAGAGGAGTTGTCATAGGCGAATCCGCGGTACTCGGAAGGATCAGAAACAGGTATCGATTGCAAGGCAGGCATGTGTCGACTACTCGGCGGCATGGAATTCATTTCCATCCCGCCATAACCTTTCGGCGCAGGGATCGTAGGCGGCGGTTGGTAGCGGCTGCCTGCTGTTCTCGGGTGTCAGGTTTTGCGAGTGATGTCTGGAAGGTGGAAACATACCTTGAGGGTGACTATGCTGCATGGGCGCACCCTGGGGTTCGGTTGGCGACACCGAGCTTTCCATATGCCGTTGATCGTAACCAACCATCATACTACTGCGCGGGCTACCAACGCCATAGTCCATGGCTCGCCTGGCATATTCGATTCCCGAATGGGCCAGTGGCTCCGGGCCTGCCCGCGGGAACCCATGGCTTTGATGAAACCCCGAGTTGAATGAGGATGGCTGTGTGCATGCCTCAGAAAAGCTGCTTGACCTGATGAACGGCAGAGATTTGCGGCCGTCTCTCTGCAGTTCAGATACACGTTCCGGCATGGTAGCGTCGTTTCCAGGCTGGGAAAGGTTACCAGATTCCTCACGAGGCGTGGCGGAGAAGGGGCCTCCGCTGGTAGACGCTGAGCTCAAAGGCGAAATGACATAGTCGTCGTCGCTTGGTCGCTGCAGCCCATCCGTGAGCAGCATTCTTAAGGATCTAGGGTCGGAATTCGATGCAACGTAATGCCCCGGCGATGCAAATGGCGCTTCTGCTGTTGGCTTGCCGTCAAAGGGCGACCGTAGGACCTGAGTGGTGTCGAAGTCGTCGGGTAACGCCCTCGACTTCAGAACTCTCTCCCGATCATTGCTGGTAAGTCGTTTGAGTTTTGCGCGCCTGAACATTCTGTTAGGCAACAATTCCTTCACGCAAAACGGTATCATTCACCTGTTCTGGAACCAAACTTGAACTTGGCGTGGACTCAGGCCAGGTATCTCCTTGGACAGTCGCTCCCGATGTGCGGCGTCCGGATGCGCTTGGCGAGTGAATTCACTCATGAGAAACCGTGTCTGGTTGTGTGTAAGGCTGCTTGCTCGTAAGCCTCAAGCGCCATTGGTCCAGGGGCTCCATATCTCACCGGAAGCGTTTCATCTTCTTCTTGTCCGCCTTGATCTCCGATGGCGTCTTCTGATGTTCACCGCCAGCAGATAACACAGTTCCTTCGTCGGATGGACTAGACGCATCTCGATGCTCCTTTGCAGTCTCCTGCGTCCCATCAAGGCGTTCTCCGGCCGAATCCGGTGTTAAATCAGCTGGCGATGTTATATCACAGCGCATAGAAAGAACAGGTTCACTGCAATTCAACTTGTGAAGCTTCATTCGTGACAGAGTGTCGCTCCCACTCGTAGGGCTCGGCTTCACATCGTCCTTGAGGAGAGCCTTTCCCCCAGCACTCTGCGGGCGGGAGGATCCCTCGGCAAGCTCTGCACCAGGCAGTGCGCTTTCATCCTTCAGCGCAGCTTTCTTCATCTCGAACGGTGGCGTGCTTGAGCAACTTCCTTGCTCCCACGGCCGGATTGATACCGATGGGACGGAACCTGCCGTTTGCTGGATGAGTTCAGCACTCCCAGCTGCTGTCGAAGAGAGTGCAGTGACAGTAGCCAAATGAGACGGAATTTGCAGTGACGGCAACCAGAGGCAAGGGCCGCTGATTGGCATTCCAAAGCCTATTCCATGTATCGAACCTAGCGATGCCCAGCCAGTGAAGGCACTATGGCAGTAGTGCTCGACAGTGCGCTCAGTAGCAAGGGTAAAGAGGTTCCTTCCCAGAACGGCTCGTTAGGTACGACAAGGAGAGGCAGGGGTGCGCTAGGATGGTCCCTCGTGTCGCTTCCTGCAGAAACTCAAGATACCAAACAACCGAGGAAACGACCGTAAAGAAAATAAAGAAATGGGCTAGAAAATAAAGGAGGGTGTTATGACTTCTCCAACAGTCCGGGGGATTTGTGCCGTGAGGCAGAGCTGAAGTGGGAATCAGTGGTGGAAAACTAAAGCACTGCTGATTCCGGAACAACACTAACATGGAAGGTGTCAAGGGTCTTCTGCCTCCAGGATTCCCACGGCGGCGGAGGACCTGGATCAGCCGGGGCCAAGGCAATCGTGACAGCGGTAAATGAAAAGGCCGGTCTGCAGCTGGGTCCCGCAGCCCCAGTTACCAGGTGGCAGATAGAAGGTATAGAATATATTAATCGGGTGCTTAATCAAGCGGAGGAAGCCCAAGGGCAGTGGAAATAGCAGGACTATGAAACAGAGGAGCTCACAAGTATCCAGCAGGGTCCACAAAATCAATATACAAACGACCAAGAGAAATAAACTGGAGGAATTACTCGCCCATTCGTACTACAAGTATTTATGAGTGTAAGGCAGAGTTGTAGGGTAGACTTGGGATTGGGCGTGACGGTGTCCCAACAGGGCAAGGTGGTATCGCCGCAGCAGGCTGGAAACGAGAGGGGCAAAGGAATGGCTGCAGAGAGCGGCGGGGAGAGCGGCTGCAAGAAGGCTCGCGTTGATTATAGTCAATCAACGCAGAGGGCCAATAATCCACTAGCATGAGGCACACGTAACCGGCATTAGTGCAACATCCATCGAGGGCAGTTCAAGTTCAGGTCTCCGGTGGGATGCTGGCGAGTGAGTAAAAAAAATCAAGTAACAGAATCATATCCCAGAGCGAAGCCTTCACGAAGCTTTCCATCCCAGGCATGACCCTGCGGCAAGATACACCAACAGGTAAGAAGTCCGAAACTATGGAAGTCGTTTTCGATCGAACCGCAATCGTCAGTGGGCCACCGGCATCAGCGGCAACAAATGACACGCACGCGAAAATCTCCGACGTGGGCCGTCGCTAAAAGTCGACTAGCAGGACATCGACCCGCCAGTGTCGCCGGTCAACAGCTGGATTGGTTGAAAATCTGGGTTGGGTTCAGTCAACCATGTGGGAGACGCAGTGGAGTGCTGCAATAATATGGGCCAGGCTTCGAAGCCGAAGGATACATCAGACCTGGGGCTAAGATTCCCTGTAGCAACCACTCAGTGGCCTGCCCGCAGCCTCTAGGCGAGGACATGCACCTAATGCTACAAACTATTGCAACGCACGGGCAAAGGGAAATCGCCGACATGGAACGAGTGCCTTGCATCGTTTCCATTCTAGATCCCAAGTGTGCAAGAGATCCAGACTCCAAAATCGTGAAGATGGGGCCGGTTGACCGTTATCATAACCACAACAGGCAGGCCGGAGTAGGAGGCCCGCAGCTCCCGACAACAGAATTGGCAGGGATCGCGGAGAAGTTAGCCTCATGCATCGTAGCGGGACGTAACAAGCGAAGGGCGCATCAGGAATGATCAGGAAGCGTCCCATGCATTCCCCTGTCCGCGGCCTGATTCAACGCAGACACGAACAGGCTCGACGCTAACGTAGGCGAAGACTGTCCGCCGGCCGCTAGTCTCGACGATTCAACCACTAATCTCTCCACTTCGCGGATGGGCTCCAAATGGACTCCACATGAGGATTGGCTTGAAACGACTCGAGTCAGCCGTAGGCTCGTGGGCCTGGATGCAGCGCAAAAACACGGGGAATTCCTACGGGTAAATTTGGGGAGCAGTATGTACTCCATGCTCCGTAAACACTCCATAGCACAGCTGACCGTTTGAAAGGGTCGGCTGTGGAGTTGGTGTGTCACATACAGGTAGCAGTAGTCTCAGGTTGAAAATTCGGCCTTAAAACTAGAACGAGGTGTCAATCTTGTGCAAGCGGGAGAAAGCTGCGACTTCGAGACAACAAGGCTTCCTCCCTTGGAATCGCTTCAGAACCATAGTGAGCGCGGGAATAATCTGCGTCTTGGAGGAAATGTCTTCCATCTTCTACCCTGTAATCAAGGGATCCACGGTGAGGGAGATCGACGCGTTGGGTCGTATCGGGGCCGACTCTCGGCCGGCGATGTCTTATGGATCTGACAACGTCGATAGCGTCATTGGGCCAGTCGAACTGGGTGGGACTAGGTGAAACATTCCCTGTGAGCTGGAAAGGGCGTTGTACTAGTTGGATGTGGAAGCGATGAGATGGACATGAATTCCGGGCTGTGATGGAAGATGGAAGGATGGAATTGATAGACAGGAGATGTACACCGACTGATAGCTGAGAGGAGGATATGTAGAAGGGAGAGTGTGTGAGTGGTGTAGAAGAGAGACAGAGAGAGAGAGAGAAAGAGGATAGGGAGAATCGGAGATCGATGCTGCCAAGAGACCAGGGCGGTGGGGCAGGCGGTGAAACAAGCGAAACGGCGCTATTCCCATTACGGCCAAGTCAGGTACGTACCGTCCAGGAACCACGGCTCTCTGCTCTCGTATGTACTGGTTATGTAGATACAGCTACGAGTACGACCACCCTACGCTTCCCTTGAAACATCGCAGTTAACCCCTCTCCCACTGCAATTTCATCTGCATCAACCTAGGCAACTAAGTCGCTGGTCCCCCGTTCTCGCCCACGGTCCAGCTGCTGGTTACAGCGGCGTATCTTCCGATGCATGCCATCGATGCGAGAGCCCCTTAATTTCCTGTCGATCTCCAACCGTCAATCGGCCTCGGCTCAACGGCGGTGTCAGGCTCTGTGCGCCCAGATGCGCCTCCTGCGTCAGAGGGCAATCCTGTAATATTTCCCTGGATCGGCCTTTGGAAATAAATCCCTAAGCGGCATCTCTTCAAGTGTCCGTAGTGGAGCCTTTCGACACATACAGAGCATTCCGCATAATCGTCCATACCAGCCGCCTGGGCCACCCAATGCTGCGCCAAGACATCGCGTAGCATCGGCGCACGGACAAGGTTCATGCTGTCGACGCGACGTTGACGATCCTGAACTTCCTCAGCTGGCCGTGGTCTCCGTGGCTTCGGCTGCCTGCGCATTCGAATCGCCCCGATTCTGCCCACTCGACCCATGCGCCTTGTCCGTGTCGCGGATCCCGTGGACCTGATCGCTCTCCCCTTCGCCCGCCGTCTTCGCCCCCTCTGTCGCTTGAGGGCTTTCGAACAAAATCTTCAGATTCTTGCCGTCTTCGATCTTGTCGAACTCGCTGAGCTTTGCCCGCGATGAGAGCCGAAGTACCCGCCATGTCTTGCTGGCCTTGGCTTTGACCGCATTGTCCTTGTCTTCTTTACTGTGCGCTGTGTCGATGTCTAACTCGTCATCCATGATTCCCATCATAAATGAATCCGCCGAGGGCGTAGAATATCTTGCTGATGTTAGCTGACAACGCCATTTCTAGAGCCCACAGAAGCACAAACCTCTCCGGTTCTTTCATCCGCTCCATATTGGCCAGTGATTCTCCCTCCCCGAGAAATTTAAAATCGAGTGACCCCATCGGCGACGGTCGAAGACGCTTGTTGGCATACGCTTTCGTCGCATGTTCTCGGGAATCGAGGTACTCCGTCACTGAGACAGGCGGCCGTTCGATTAGCGGACAGGCCTCGGCCTTCCAACGCACCCAATTCTTGTCCCGCGAGAGCACCGTGTCCACCATGCGGTAATAAAAGTTACCCCCGACTCCTTCCCGAAGGTACTCTTCGATCGTTTTCCTCGTCTTAATCGCCCATTTGGCCTATGATGTGTTAAGAGCCGCACTGCCGACAGGGAGCGGTGCTACTTACGTCCTCATCACTCAACACAAACCCATAGAGCACGGATTTGTTCGTCATGTCCGACAATCTCGCTTTGGCCTTTGGCGTCAGGGATAGCATAAAATCCAGAAGAATGAGGGCCTGAACAAGAACATGTCTCCTGAACGCCGTATCATTGACCTGAGTTGTACATTAGTGGGGAGCCGGAAACATGGAAGACAACCATACCTCAAGATCAAACAGGTCTCTGCTTGTCAAATACTTCGGATTAAAACTGCTGCCAATCTCTGCTTCATCTGCCGTCCGTTTCCGTTTGCCAGGCTTGCGGTCTTCAGTCGCTCTGCTAGCGCTTTGGGTTTCGAGATCCGTGTTGACAGACCTGAAGGCGGAAAGAGTCGATTCAAGACCCATCTTGAACGTTGCGAAGTGCTGGGGATCGAACGTTTTCGTTGGTGATGAAAAATAAGCCTGTAGGCCCCAGAACATCGGGTAAAGTGCATCCAAATCAACACCTTTATCTGCCTCCTTGCTCTCTTCAGTGATAGTGACCTTTGGTGGCTTTTGATCATTCTGCGTAGACTCTTGCGACTCTTCGCCAGCTGCCGGTGTCTCTGCGGACTTTTCTTCTTCATTTGCCGCAGTGTTCTTTTTCTCGTCCGGCATATCCACGTCCATCTCCTGTTTGTCTTTCGGGGCAGGCTTGGAAATATCATCGAATGTAGTGACATTCTCGGTGTGGTATTCGCCCCGAAGATTGACCGCACTTTTGTCTCCAAGCGGGAAGCTCTGGAAGAGGAAAATAAAGACTCGTCCACAAAACACAGTGTCTTCTGCCCGTGAGAGTCTGCGAAGTAACTCATTACAAGACCGGAGGATAACCAAGCTCTTCTGTTTGAAGTGTTTCTTCACCAGCGTCAGTACAGTTGACATGATACCAAACGAAGGGTCAAACCTTTGTGTTCCGCCCTCGCCGTGACTCCAAGTAGTCGAACACCTTACGACAGCCATCGATCGTCTGGCTGTCTAGCAGCTCCTCGATCAGCCAAAATATCAACCCAGGCTCGCATTGTTCTAGAGCGAGTCAGATTAGCCGATCACAGCAAACTCGGAGCGGACTGACCATTGTCAGAGAAGATGGAGATTATATCCAACAAGTTCCATATCTGGATAAAGGCGGGGTCGTATATTGACGTTGTAGCCTTTAGAGACCGGTGTTAGCCATCCGTAGCTGGTTATCAGAGGGGAGAACTCCGTACCAAAACATTGTAGAACCTCTCCCTGAATGCAATTTCAGCCGCTGCAAACTGAGTCGGCTGGCTCAGACCCTTCACAACGTGCTCGTCATCGCCTTGAACAGCCCATGGAGCGTCACCCAGCTGTGCTTCCGCCAACGGGGGCTCGATCTGCTTATCGGGCTTGACGCTCCCCGCGCGTTCCAGCAGACGATCCACGAGCGTCCTGTAGGCATTCACAGAGCCGATGTCGAAATTCGTCATCCTTTCAGATATCAAGCATCTGCGGCAGGATAGAGGAAGAAGCAACAGAAGAGGGCGAATGTCGGAAGAAGATCAGATCAAGGGAAGCTCTGAAGGCGGTGAGCAGCAAAAGCGGCCGAAAGCTCACCGCCCGCAACTTGCAGAGACTCTTCTTTCTGTTCGACTCCCCCAGGAATGGGATTGCAGACTCATCCCGCCATGGAACAGCGCTTTGATTCCCGTCCGACGGTGGAGGATTTTCGCGAAGGCAGCTCGTGGGTGAAACTGGCCAAAGCCCACTGGCTCGAGAAGACCAAGGTCCGCAAGGTCAAGCAGGATGTTATTAAGAAGGATTTCTGGGATCCCCTGGAGGCAGAGCGCTTCAGTCTTCGGTCGCTGTTAATATTGGAGAACTTGAATATACTGGAAAAGTATGTCTTGTATGGATGATGTGTTGCTGTTCCAATGCTGACCCCCAATGCTCTTGTCTAGGTTCCTTTGGCCAACATACACGGATGAAGCGTCCAACTACCATGTATTGCTGATAGCTTTGATCGTGAGCGTCAAGCAACGTGAACATTTGTCAATATGGGGTAGGCTCTCTCATATCCAAGTGAGCCAAGGCAATCGCAGTACTGACAGGAACAGAACTGTTCTCCGATCGGCCAGATGATTTCTCAAACCTCTTCCACCGTATCCTGTCGATGAGCGTCGACCCGTCTGTCTCTACATTTTCGCGCTTGGCCATAATCTCCTTCATTATAAGCGCGTTTCAGTCGCTCGAGAACGTCTTAATTCGGAAAGAGTGTGCGCCGCTCGTTTCAATTTCGATCTGGCATAATCTCTCGAGCGATGAAACGAGAGAGCGTGTGCTTGGGAAGTCGTCGACGTTGAGGAAGGCTTGGAGAGCTTCCTCCAAGCGATATGAGGCTGGAGATGAAACGGCGAAGGCGAAATTGCGGTTCGAGCGCTCATGGCTGTATACTATGCTGCTGGATTTCTTGCGGAGGTTGAATGGCCCGGAAAAAGACCAATCGGAGAATCTGCGATACGCCGAGCGTTTCCTGGAGCTCTTGGTTGACCTGGAAAGCCAACTGCCTACAAGGCGATATGTTAATACCCTGCTGAAAGACCTCAATCTTCTGCCCGTGATCCGCCTGTCGCAACTGTACCGCGGTTCAGAGAACGCCCTATTCCGCGACTTTTACAATCTGCTGAAGCATTTCGTTACCTTTGCGATTGACGATTATTCAGGAGAAGCGCTTTCCTCCCAGGCGGTCTACGAACTTCATTGCCAGGACCTGGCCCAATTGCAGAGGTGTTCTATGAAGCACTTCAAAGATAAACTCATGATTCTGGCCCTGTCAAATTACGGGTCAATCGAGCAGCGTGCGGAGCTGGAAGGTCAGCTATCATCCTTGGACGAATCAGAGCTTCAAAACTTTTGCGCTCGCCTTGGATTCAGGACGAACTACCCAAAACAGGCGCAGGTCACACCTGATCGACAGCTATATTTGGAGATATTATTGTCTTTCTATGAACGGCGGCTTTCGTTCCAACAAGCATCGTCCCGCTTGAGCGTTGTCCCAACGGAAGAAAGCCTGTATGACGTTGCGCTGCTACGAAACGAGACCTACGACGGATCAAGACCCCTTGCAATTCCGAAATTCAACCTCCAGTATCTGAGCCTTGGTGACTTCCTCTGGCGCTCTTTCTTGTTGTATCGATCCGAAGCCTTCTTCGAGATTCGCAAGGACATGGAAACGATCATCAAGCGAATGCAACCGCGGGCCAGCCGGGATGGCAAGAGCTTGTCGTTTGACGGCTTTTCTCGAATGGCGATTCCGATCTCTAAACCCGCCATCATCGAAGTTGCTCCGCCGAAGGTTGGCTCGGCGAGCCCGGCATTTGTCAGGGCCGAAATAGCCATAGAAGTGGGTAGACTCGCAGATCATGTGCGACGAGAATGGGAGTCGCTTCGCCCCGAGGATGTTGTTTTTCTCATGGCTGTGCAGCCGAACTCGCCTATTCAAGGCGACGGCCCTGGTCTAACGTACCTTCGGACGGCCCAGGTAGTGCAGGTTCTTGATGAAAACAACCGCCCATTGCGCGAGCCTCAGTTTGGAACAAACGGGTATACGTCTCGACCACGCGTCAGGCGACTTCTGGTTGACCTGGATGCCGCCACGTTCAAGGAAGACAGAGATCGCGTCTTGCAGGGCAAACAGGATATATATCCTTTCATCAATGTGGTTGCAAGGAGGAAAGGACGAGCGAACAATTTCAAGTCCGTCCTGGAGACGATGCAAAAACTCATTGTTTCTGATATCACTCTTCCGCCGTGGATTCAGGACATCTTCCTTGGGTATGGAGATCCTTCAGGGGCTCGGTATACGCAATTACCCAATCGGCTCAAATCAGTTGACTTCCGGGATACGTTCTTGGACTGGCAACATCTCGTTGGGAGCTTCCCTGGGTTGACCATTGAGCCGTCGGGCAATGCGGATGCCAGTTTCGGCCCTCCGTATGTCCTGGAATATTCCGAAAATGCTCCCAAATCCCCGCTGGCCAACCCGCCGAAAAAGAGACGGAAAGATCAGAAGGAAGAAGCGCAATCAGAGCCCAAATCGCTGTATGTGTCAACATACAAGCCCCCCAACACGGGCCCGTACCCAGTGGATGCACCCAAACTCAACACTGTCCGATTCACGCCGGCTCAAGTGGAAGCCATCGCTTCCGGGACGCAGCCTGGACTCACTGTTATTGTTGGGCCTCCGGGCACTGGCAAGACGGACGTTGCAACGCAGATTATCAACAATATATATCACGACTTCCCAAGCGAGCGCACATTGCTTGTTGCCCATAGCAACCAAGCCCTGAACCAACTTTTCCAGAAGATTATGGCGCTGGATATTGATGAACGCCATCTTCTGAGACTCGGTCATGGCGAGGAGGAATTGGAAACCGAGGCGAGCTACAGCAAATACGGCCGGGTTGAATCATTCCTTGATAACCGGGCGCGTTTCCTGGCAGAAGTCATGCGATTGGCGGCGTCGATTGGGGCGCAGGGCGCACATGGGAATTCGTGCGAGACGGCTGGTTACTTTAACACGGTTTATATTCAGCCAGCGTGGGCAAAATTCTGGGACCGAGCCACCTCGGAAAACAGCTCCAATGAAGATATCATTGCTGCTTTCCCGTTCCACGGCTATTTTTCGAATGCGCCGCAGCCATTGTTCGAGCCTACAGCACCGAAGGACGCTGTCCTGGATATAGCGTCTGGGTGCCAGCGACACATCGACAAAATATTTTCCGAGCTGGAAGATATTCGGCCGTTTGAGATTTTGAGGCAACCCCGGGACAGAGCAAACTATCTCCTTGTCAAGGAGGCAAGGATAATCGCAATGACGTCCACGCATGCGGCAATGCGGCGCCAGGAGATCGCCGACCTTGGGTTCCATTATGACAACGTTGTTATGGAAGAGGCGGCGCAGGTCACCGAGATCGAGAGCTTTATTCCCTCTGCACTTCAGAACATGAAGGGAGGTTCGTTGCCGCTCAAGCGGTTTGTGCTCTGCGGAGACCACTTGCAAAACTCGCCGATCATCCAGAACCTGGCCTTCCGGCAGTACGCACATTTCGAGCAAAGCCTGTTCCTCCGGATGGTGCGATTAGGCGTTCCAGTAGTCACGCTTGACCAGCAGGGACGGGCGAGACCAAGCATTGCAGAGCTCTTCCGGTGGCGGTATGACCAGCTGGGAGACCTGCCTGTGGTCCACACGGCCGAGGAATTCAAGCAGGCGAACGCAGGGTTCCAGTTTGATTACCAGTTCATCAATGTTCCGGACTACCAGGGAGCGGGCGAGCGGGAACCGACGCCGCATTTCATCCAGAATCTGGGCGAGGCCGAATATGCCGTTGCGATTTACCAGTACGTGCGGCTCCTTGGCTATCCGGCGTCGAAAATCTCGATCCTCTCGACGTACGCGGGGCAGACAGCCCTGATCAAAGACGTCCTAAGCCATCGATGCGCGAAGAACGCCCTGTTCGAGATGCCGCGGATAGTAACGACGGTGGACAAATACCAGGGCGAGCAGAATGACTGTAAGTTTTCTCCGGCCAACCAGGTGTAATCAGGAATATACTGACAGCACACCAGACGTGATCCTGTCCCTTACCCGAACGCGCACCGTCGGCTACTTGCGCGATGTCCGTCGCCTCACAGTAGCACTGTCGCGCGCGCGACTTGGCTTGTACATCCTCGGCCGCCGCGAGGTGTTCGAGTCCTGCTACGAGCTGCAGCCCGCCTTCAACCTCCTCTTCCAGCGCCCGGACAAGCTGATGCTCGTCCCGGGGGAGATGGCCCCGACGACGCGGACCCTGGACGACGAGGTCGCGGGCACGCCGATGGAAGGCGTCGAGCATCTGGGCCAGTACGTGTACGAGATGACGCAGGCCAAGCTCAAGGCGATCGGCGAGCAGAACGCGGTCATTGAAGACGCGGCGCCGGAGCCCGATCTGGTCGATGAGGACGAGGTCATGCTCGGGACTGGCGAGGTGGAGGAGCAGGAGCAGGATCCGCTGCATGAGCATGTGTTCGGGCAATGATTTTTCTGCTGTGTTCGATCTGTGCAATTTTGGCAACGTCCTGGGACTTATTTGCTTGTTTGGCTGCTAGATATGGGCGTAATGTCAGAGAATGCATATCATCGCCACGGACTGAAGGCAAGATGTTAGAGTGTAGTATACATTATTAGATGTCTTTGGGCGGCTGACCAGTTTATTTAGTGTTTGATCTCGTAAAATGGTTCTGTTTACTAGTAAAGAATGATAATACTCATCTCGCCCCTTCTTCCACAGGGCGACTTCAGAGGGCAAGCTTGGGACGGAACATGCCGTCGGTATATCAACTTCTATATTGCTTCTCTCCTGGCCATATCGAACGATCTTAGAACCATAACCAATAAGCGATGGCCATGTGCCTGTTTCTAAAGGCATCGTAAACACTGCAGTACCTGTATATTGACAAAGGAGTGTAGATAGTTGGCTATATAATATCCACTTCCATACTTAACCAACGCTGATATCGCAGCAAGCCCTCGACATTTATTCCTCCTTCTGGCCATACACAAAATAGTGTTTGGCATAAATGTGAAGGGACCTGTCCATCAGCTCTTGCCTCACTCCAGCTAAGAACACCTGGACTTCCTGGGGCTTCCACCCCAAGACTCGGGTGAATAGCGCGAGGGAGTACGATTCCATACTCTCGAGAGCATTAACCTGACTATATCGGCCCAGCTCCTTCATCTGGCGATCTTCGGGCCACGGATTGATAGGGACCTATACAGTCAAATAACCCAATTAGTCGCTGCCATATATCTATATAGATAGGGTAACCGGAGGACCGATCTAACAGGCATGCATACCTTATACACTTCCTCCTTCACATTCTTGAAGCCAGCATCAATCATCCACTGTTTATAGTGCTTAGTAACGCCGAATTCTTTCCCGAAAGCACGGCAGGCCTCATTTAGAAGCCTCGCCCATTCGTGTAATTGCTGTGCATTCTGTACGGTCTCGTCGGGGACAATCTCGACATTGGCAGAGGGTGCACGAGAAGGCTCTGTGGGAGGAGCCGTGGACGAGGTCGACTCGGCCATACCAGTGGAGTCAAGAGGGTACAAGATGCTTCGAGAGCCACGGCTGCTCCACCCATACCGGTGGGGGCTTTAAATCGTAGTCGTAGTCGCTTGACTCGCTTGGGAGTATGGTGGGAACGTCCTCCATCCCCGCAGCTGTCAAAAGTACTACTGACTGCACGGCTCGGTTAACGCGGATCCCTACTGATCCCTGTAAAAGTGGGTAGTCAGTGATGCATTTGGACATAAAGAGTCGAATGTTGGCCTGAAACGGATGGAGATGCAGTGCGTAGGAGATTGGAGCGAGTATACAAGTAACCATGGGCGGCCTGGAGGAGTTGTCCAGGTTTCTGACAAGCTGACCTGATGAGATTCAATATGGTGTAGCAGCTATGAAACAGGATACCTTGCCAACAGGATAGGCAATAGGATGAAGTCCATAAAGACAACAGAGACGATGATTCCAGGGGGAAAGGGGTTGTTGTCAAGCTTACAGGTTAGGAACGAATGACAGACAGGGAAGGAACAGATTCTGCCCAATCCCACCGCCTGCCCAACAGAGTCAGGAGCAGGCCCAACGGTCAGATAAGACTCAATTTGATTGGCCACATATGCCCGTCATCCGATTGCCTGATTCGGACACCTTTAGGGCTTGATCTGCATGTTAGGACGGGGCTTATCTACTTCGCTGGCTGGGGTTTTGCTGAAAAATTTGGTAGCAACATTCGACCGGCAGGACACACAGTATGCTCGCTTTGCGCGTCATCGGCGTCATAACCCTACTAACACCTCAAACTGTTCATACGTCGTCGGTACATGCATGGCCTCAGGCGTCATGACTCAATTTCGGTATATTTTCAGGGGCCTGCAAGTGTACGGCAGCCGGACGCGGAATTCCAAGTTTCCAAGCATGGAGTTCTCTCTGAGTTACAGAACAGAACAGAACTTTTTCTGCTCGACTCGATCCAGGAAAAGAACAGCGGCTTCAAGTTTACACTCCTTTATAGTAGTAATCTTGGGTATACATGGCTTTGTCTGTGGCTGCCGCCGACCTCGATTGCCTAAACAACATGGAATCCGTGGACCAATTGCTTGGCCTACTTTTTTGGGGTGCATCCCCAGGCTGACACCTCGAGTTGCGTATGAAATTACTAAACGCAGGTGGTTCGTTCCGTCCGGGACGAAATTGGTCGTGGTGGCAACCTCACTGAGCCGATAGATGACGATGGCCGGGGGAGGAATGACAAGGCAACTGATTACATATGAAGGAGTTGTGTCTGTGTTTGATGATTGCAGAGTACTAACTGTCGTTCGAGGATTAAATAGACTCGTTTATTACAGTATAATACGTTTCTCAAAGGAATGGTGCAGCATCTATTAGTTCCTCACGAGTTGCAAATATTTCCGTATGAGATACGTCCAGACTTGAAGCTTCTTGGATCCAGGATGCTTTTTGTATCCTCATTGGCACTTTAACCATCTGCTTCGGCTCTTCCATTCACCACTTGTGGTCAAATTCTGCAGCTTTCCAGTATTTGAAGGTCATTTTATGATAATGTACAACTCAGTTCTTAGTACGGTAGAGTAAGAAAATAGCAAGTCATCTATTGAATCGTCAAAAATCCCGTAGTACATAAAATCCCCAACTAAAACAACTCCAAGTCTGTAGCAGTGCAAGATCAGACTACTAACTACTCTAGTATTAAAACCCGAGGGTATCGTCTATCCAATCAAGCCTCCTGGTGCGTCGCCTGCGCAACGTCCTTCTCCTGCAGACCCATGTCATCAGCGAAGGTGGTGGTCGGCTTCCACTTGGACGACGTGCGCGGGGTGGTCTCCTCCATCATCTTATCGACCTGCTCGAGGGTGAGGCCCTTTGTCTCGGGGATGATGAAGTACGTGAAGACAAAGGCGCAGGCACACAGAGAGCCCCAGACGAAGAACACCTTGGAGCGCAGGTTGCCCTTGTCTTCGTCGACCATGTACGGGGTGATGACGGCGATGATCTGCAGTTGTCAGTATTTAGAATGCAGTGGGGGATTGGCAGCACGTACGCAGTTCCAGAGCCAGTTGGATGCCGTGGACAGACCAACACCGCGGGATCGGATGGGAAGAGGGAAGATCTGATATAGGTCAGCCGTTGCAAATACTAGTACTCTTTGATGTTGTGGTCTCTTACCTCGCCAATGACAACCCAGGCACCGGGACCCCACGTGCACGCGAAGAAGGCGATGTAGATGCAAATAAATGAAATCATGGCCTTGACCGAGTCGGTGTCCTGGCCATCAACAACGCCCGTGATGGCAACGATGAACTGGCAAACAACCATGCCCAGAGCTCCGGTCATCAGGACAACACGACGACCGAGTCTCTCCATAGCCCAGAAGGCAATAGGGGTTGCGCAGACGTTGACGAGGGTGGTGATCAGGCTGATCAAGAAGGGGTTCTTGATCGTCCCGAGATCCTTGAAGAAGGTCGTGCCGTAGTAGAACACGAAGTTCACTCCAGTCCACTGTTGCATCATCTGTAGAGCGGTGCCCATGACTGTGCGACGAAGATTGCTGTTCGGGTGGAAGATGCTGCCGCGGAAGCAATTGAACCAGCTATCAAAGTAACCGCCCTGCGGGATGACATGGATCTCGTATTCGTGGTTCGCAATGATTTCGGCCATTTCTGCTTGCACGTATTCGGAATCGAGGGGCTGCCCGCGAACTCGTGCGAGACAATGAGCAGCTCTGTCCGGGCGGCCTTTCTTGACGTGGTAACGGGGGGATTCGGGCAGGAAAAACAGGCCGACTGCCAGAATGAGCGCCCAAAGGAACTGCAGCGCAATGGGAACGCGGTAAGAGGCGGAATTGTTGTAGTCCTTCATGCCATAGTTGACGCAGGAAGCCAACAGCAAGCCGATAGTCACACAGAACTGATAGCCAGAGACCATGGCACCACGGACCTTGCGAGGAGCAATCTCGGACATGTAGAGAATGATCATGGCGGACACGAAGCCCACACCAAAGCCGGCAATCAGGCGACCAGGGACCATCAGATTACGGTCAGTGGAGGCAACCTGGAGGATAACACCGACGTTGAAGATACCGCAGCCGGCAATAATAGTGGTACGACGACCGATAAAATCGGCAATATCACCGGCAATAATAGCGCCAAAGAAAGTCCCGGCCGAGAGAATCGACGTCATCAGGGATTTATTCGAGGAACTGATTTTGAACTCGGAGTCAGGAGTGGTGTCCGGGTCCTAATAGACATATAGAGTTAGCTGAAAAGGCGCCAATGGGGCAGATCGAGCAGGGACGGACTTACCAGGCCGGTGAAGGTTTTGATGAAATAGGTCATGCCCAGGACACCGTTGATGTAGCCTGAATCATAGCCGAAGAAGATACCACCCAAAGCGGCAAAGGCACAAATCAAGTAGGCCTTGAGCGTGACGGGAGCCTCGACGACCTGCCCCCTGCTCGGCGCGCCGCCTTCGATGTTGGGTGCGTCGGTCTCGACATTGGTTGCCTCTGTTTTCTCCGCCATCTTGCAAAGAATTTGCTAGGATGGACTTGGACGATGGAGTAAGATGGATAGCGTACAACGACAGCTAAAACAGAATCAAGGAAGGAAGGAAGGACTCAAGGGGGGGGCGGAAAGGAGCGATGGGTATGAAAGATGGAGAGCAGGGACCAGACCCAGGAAGCACGATGGGGAAGTCAGATTCGAGGGCAGTGGCATGTTTATATAGCACACAGGAGCATCAGTGTTAAGTTAAGTTGTGAGAATACTGGAGACGAGAGACCGGGGAGTGGACTCGGCTGTCTGAACGCAGAGGACGGGGACCGGGGCATTGTCGGCGCAATAGCAATGACCGCGGTTCCGGATGCATTCTGCTAAACTAGATTGGGTAAACTTAGACCGAGTGGTGATGGAGTAGAGATGGAGGACGGTGATGGTAGAGCATGCCCTGATGGATGCAGCTGCCGGGCCCTGACCAAACATATGGCCGCACCTGGGACTAGCTCCGTGTATTATACTTGACCCGGCGTAGTGTCGCTTAGCCGTGGCGTGTCATTGGCTGCGAGGCCACGCTGGGGATCTCCGGTAACCATCGGGAATTACTCTGGAGTAAGACTCAGATTGGTGGCGACCTCTCCACGTTTCCTGTTCCTGTCTTCTGTCTTCTGGAGAATTCTGAACATGATGGATGTGAAATGTCTGTCATCTCATCATCTCATCATCTCATCATCTCATCATCTCATCATCTCATCATCTTATCATCTCATCATCTCTGTCGCTGTTTGCATCAGATGGCTGTTCTCCCGGTCTCCCTGCATTTGCAAAGCTTCTCCCGAAACTCGCGGGCCGAGTGCTAGAGCAGACACGGCGCATTCTTGCCTTTGCCAAGCAGGTCTAATAAAGCCAGCCCAGGACACTCGGCCAGTGAGGCACGCACACCATGGGGCAAGCCCCAACCCTAGGCAAGCCACTTTCTTGTCGCGCAATTTCGGCCAATCCTGTTATCTCGCGGTCCCTCTTATCCCCCATCTTACTTCCCCGTACCACTGCTCCAGATCCTTCGGTGAATCCTTTGGGCTAGGCTAGAGTTTTTCTAGAACATTACTAGTCTGCTGCCAAACTTCGTTCCCTTTCAACAGACACAGACAACAGACTACGGACGTACGGTACGATACTGCGCCTTCAGAAAGTGGAGCTGATTCTCTCTACTCCGTACCCTGTGCTCCATCTCTCCACAAAAAGCCAGCCCACTCTCAGCACCGTTTGTACGGCATGCTATGTGATAGGTGGCTCCATGTCGCCTAGCCATAGTGATCATGGATTTTGAAGCCTCTTCGCTGCTTCCCATGGATCAACTCACGTCTTCTCGTGTCGAAGTTCTTCGCCTCATCGTATGTTGATTTTTCGCGGACTGCATGGTCTTGCTCGCCACCCAATCGGTAGTGGTGCATAGAAGACTCCCACCCATCCATGACCCGTCATACCACCCTGCACCCCGTCGGTAGCTACGTCGGAGATGAAGTCGAATGGCCGATTCGATGATGTATGTTCTTCCACACTTTCCGGCAAGGCGAACTAGCTCCTTCAAGACGCCCGGTCGGCGTCCCCGCGCCTCCTTGTATTATCCTGTCCGACATGGCCCACTGTCGTGATGTACGAGTCAACCGAGTGGGTCTATGTGAGGCAAACAGTTGAACTATGCCTTCGAGACATCCTGGTACTCTCTGTACTGACCGGTTAGAGAGAATTCAAAAACTCCGAGTCGGGCCGTTGACTTGGCAGGTCCGTGAAACGATGTCCGGACCAGAGTTGTCTCAGTCGTCGATGCGCAATGCATGTTGCAGTGCTGACTGCATATTGATACGTCTCTATTGTCGCAGCGCATAATGGAAGAGGACCAGATGCTATATCTCGCAAACAGTCTATAATCTATAGATCACCCGAACATTGTTCCAACAACACGCTTTCTACACAGTCTCCGAACTCATGACGAGTTCAACTCCTCGACAATGTTCTTCGGGTCCTTCCACGCCAGGGAAACGTATCTAGACCAATCAGCAAAGCCCAGTCCACAGACTATGGACTGCACGTACTTGGTGTGGCTCCCCCGGGCAACGAGGTCTCCGTTGGGGTTGCTGAACTTGATCGACGTGAATGCGAGCGTTTTTCCGACTGATTGATCCTGAGAAGCTGCCAGTGACGAATATGGTACCGAACTTACACTTGTCGCAGTTCACCTCCTGCCGAGAAGTTAGTCTTGGTTCTCTACAGGATAAGATGCAGTCGACGTACCGCCAGGATCCTATCGCCGACTTTGCCGCCCGAGCTGAGATAGGTCACTTGATTCGTCAGCGAGTGTTAGTTGAGAGCGATACAGATACATACCGTTCAGGTCGGTCGAGACCCCCGTCGCAAAGAGGCCGCGCGACGCAACGGCCAATGAACCGCCGAGGTCCACTAAAAGTGATGTGAATAAGAGCGCCGAGCAGTGGCCAATGGACATACCCATGCTGGCAATGGTGCCTCCATGCAGGATGCTCAGGCGATTCTGTAGTTGTCAGTTGTCAGTGCGTTCTCGACTGTGACGAAGACCTACCGTATGCTCCTTCTGGATATCCAGCTCGAAATTGACGACGCCCGGTCTGGCGGCCGTCACCCGGAGCTGGTTGGCTGATTAGCGCCATTCGAGGTTCTCCAGTCAATTGCGCAGTACATTATCCATAAGACTGTAGGTATGAGCAGCTAGCCTCTCGGGGTACGTACAGACATCACTTACCGAGGCTCCAACCCCGAGGTAGCGCGGAAGGACTCCCAAACCTGAAGCTGTCAGCGAGCTCTCAATTGGGGAGGAGTGGCATACAGATCTCACGAAGCGTAAAGCCGTCATTGTGATGGAGAGAGAGTATTAGTAGCTACTACTTAGTGGTGCAGGACGGCAGAAGTATGCGGGCTGATATCACTGCGTTCTTGGGCCGCATGGACACCCGGACTTTTTATCGATGATCTCCATCCTCCAGCCTCTCTCGACAGCGCAACGCACGGCAGCCAAAATGGCTTCTTCCCGCTCGTTCGACTACCTGGAAAGTCTCCCGGGCACCGTCTTCTACAAGCTCTACCAGCAGCCGGCCACGGCGCTCGCCATCTTCAGGCGCATGCTGCCTGACCTGGGTATGTTACCTCGCGCTTCGTTCGAGCCGTGCTGAGAAACCAGCAAAATGCTTTGTGATGGCGCTTCTCTATCTCAAGGATCCTCTCCCGGCAGTGGATCTGGAGACTTGGGTCAAGCCCGAGAGTCTGAGGTGAGCAGATGCGCTGCGCGGTAGCGGTGACACGCGATTAACGGCCAGAAGGGAACGCGACAGCTCGCTATCGATCCTCGGACGGCTACATATCCTCGCGAATACAATCACCTCGGACAACGTGCGCGCCTACATGGTCACCAATCCGTTCGCCGCCTCGCTCCGACAAGCTCTCACCGGCACCGAGCTGACCCAGCCCTTTGGCATTCTCGCCCACGTATCCGACACGGCCGCCGTTTCGGTCGGCAATCTCGACGAGTATGCCCGGCGACAGTGGGAGGGAGTGCTGGGATACATGGTGGGAACCAGCGGGCTGGGCGTGCAGCGGGATGTGGTTCTGAGCAAAGGCGTCAAGCAGCTTCTGCAGGCCGGCCATCTGGTTGAGGTCAGGGATCGGCGGGTCGAGATCACCAAGGACGGGTTTGCGTTTGTCCTCCAGGATGTCAACACGCAGGTCTGGCATATCCTGATTCTGTACGTTGAAAGCGCCGAGGCCATCGGCATGGACAGCGTCGAGGTTCTCTCCTTTCTGTTCCTCCTGAGCAGCCTGGAGCTGGGCCGGTCGTACGAGAAGAAACACCTCACGCCCAACCAGCTTCGCACGCTGACCGACCTGGCGGACTTTGGCATTGTCTACCAAGAGACCGCCGAGGCGTCCCATTTCTACCCTACTCGACTTGCGACAACGCTCACCTCCGACTCCAACGCGCTGAACAACCCGATTTCGGGCTCCATCACCGGACCGACAGGGACCGCGTCGAGCAAGGCGGCATCGGGATTCATTATCATCGAAACGAACTACCGTCTATACGCGTACACCTCGTCGCCGCTGCAGATCTCGCTGATTGCGCTGTTCACGACGCTGAAATACCGTTTCCCGAATCTGGTCACCGGCAAGATCTCCCGCCAGTCAATCCGCCGCGCGATCGAAATGGGCATCACGGCCGACCAGATCATCTCGTACCTGACCACGCATGCGCACCCGGTGATGCGCAAACACAACATCACGCGCACGGCGTCCGAGGCTATGGGCATTCCGCCGTCGATCCTGCCGCCCACGGTGGTCGACCAGATCCGGCTCTGGCAGCTGGAGCGAGACCGCGTCAAGGCGACTCAGGGCTTCCTGTTCAAGGACTTTGTCAGCCTTACCGAGTACGAGGGGCCGTGCCGGTATGCAGAGGAGATCGGGGTGCTTGTGTGGAAGTCGGATCGAAGGCGCATGTTCTTTGTGACGCGGCACGAGCAGGTTGCGGCGTTTCTGCGGAGTAGGAAGTGATCTCAGGGTTTCGGATTGCATTTTGCATGGGTGGCGTTGGGGTTTATGCTTGAAATACAGGAGTTGGACACATGGACATGCATTGGTACAGGTATACTCCATCACGCTTCAGTTCGCTCTCCAGCCCATAACTGGACAATCCTCAATACCCAATCAACCGCCCATACCTCGCAACATACTCATCCCTAAACCGCCGAAAGCTCCAGCTCGCCTCGTCGGTGACGCACACGTTCTCCAGCACCATGAACGCCCGCCGGACCCGGTACCCGGGCCTGTCCGCGTCGTCCTTCGCAGGAAACGAGTAGCTGGACAGCATGCCGAAGCCGGTCGCGACGTCGGGCTCACTGAACGAGTCCTCGTAGTGGAAGGCGTTGGTCAGCGTGACGAACCGGCCTAGCCAGTAGTGTTTCGGTTTGGCTTCGGAGACCTGCAGTCCGGTGTTATTGGCTGCAGGTCAGGGGAGAGTATATAGGGGTATACCATTCTCTCGCTGGGGTCTCGGTCTCGACTCATCCTCCCTCCTCTGCTGGCAACGCTCCCAGCCGAAAACTGAGCAGAACCCAGCGAAAAACCTGTCTTTGTCTTCGAACTGACCGCACCTCGCTGGTTCTCCATCCTCTCGAAAGCGAAAGCCCTCACACCAGAACCACCGATATTGTTGTTGTTGTTGTTGTTGTTGTTGTTGTTTTTGCCGTCCCTGGCTGCTCGAAACCCCAGCTGCGGACCATTCTGCGCCCACATCTTCCTCGGAGCTATTTCGTCCTTGATCCGCGCAAACGTGCTGGACAGTTCGCGGTGCGGGGAATACTCCGTTCCAGCACCAGTACCAGCAGCAGTAGAAGGCTCGTCGTCATCGTGCCGCTGCGGCAGGGAAAGAGAATGCAGCTTGACTCGCACCTTCCGCAGACTCGGCCTCGGCCCTGGTCTCTTGCTGCGCGGTTGCGGAACTGGAACTGCATGGGGAAGCGGCCACTCGTCATCAGGACTCGAACTCCGACTCCCCAGTAGCTCCGTCGTCGTCTCGACTGCGCTGGTTTTGGTAGTCTGGCTGGGGAGGAGTGAGAGGGTACTCGTAGACCCGGATTTGGGGTGCGTCTGCGTCTGCAGGAGTGGGAGTGGGAGCATCGTTCGCCGCCGCGATCTGCTTCCGGTGTTATTCGACGGGATCCTCAGTCTTGACTTTGGTGCAGGTGCAAGTCCAACTTGGCTGTTGCTAGGACTCGACCTTTGAACCGTGATCACCGCAGAATCGCTGGTGACTCTCTTGCTACTACTAGTACTCTCCTGGGGCATGACAACACCACTGGCAGCCCGCCGCAGCCGCGTAGTACATTTCCGTCCCAGCGACGAAATAACCCCCCGCCGGCCCTCCCGCTTGTACATCTCGTGCGAATACGAATACCCCCCGTCGCCGCCATTCGGCTGATATGTCGGCGTCGGTAGCCGCGACCATCGCCGGGGCAGTGCGGGTGCGATTGCGATTGCGGGCATGGATGTCTGCGCCGGGTGTGCGTGTTCGTGCGGCCCCGTCATCGAGACGCTGTTGCCGCTGCTGCTGGCCGAGGAGAACCGCTGCGGCTGCGAGGGGAGGAGACGCGTCCGGCTGTTGGGCGCGCGGTCTGGGGTGTCTGCGGGTCGAGTCTGGAGGGAGCTGTTCTGCATGGATAGCGGCGTGGTGTTGTGGCTGCGGTAGTTGTAGTTGTAGCTGGATGATCTGCTGGCTGGGCCGGGCTGGCTCGCGTGTAGTCCTGGGCCTATGGAGATGCTGTCGCTGTCGTGCTTGTCTGGGTTGTGGTCTGGCATTGTGTTTGGGTGGTTGGTTGTTGTTGCTGGTAGGGCTGGCTGGCTGGTGAGAGAGGAGGAAGACGCGATGTAATGTATAGTAGCAGAGAGCGTTGGAGAGAGAAATGAGATGAAAATGAACAAGCAGAGAAGCAGCTGAGCTGGACTCGGAGAAATACTGTGCAACAAACAGCGCTTCAATCGAGTCTGTCGCCGTTTTGCCCTCGACTGCCCGGATCCTGGCTTCTTGCATCTGCCACCAAACACCAAACACCGTGCATACAGGCCTACATATATGTACCAGATTCTGTCTAGGTGTTTTGGTTTTTTCTTTCTGTTTCATTGCTCGTGAGTAGATCTACTAGTAAGTATGGGGCGAGTATAGAGTAAGTAGTGGCCAGAGTAGAGTGCACGTAAAATATCTAGGATTGTATCCCTTTATAGTGAGGTCCAGGGCGCTTTTGTAGCCCAAGTATATCAAGCAGCAAACAGTCGATACAAGAGTGAGTTACACCAACTACTAGCTATAGTAGGCTCAACGTAACTGACAGCTCAACGAAAAATTACCTCTACCATACAAATCTACCTACTTTAATATTAATTTATAGCAACTATATTAGCTAAAGTTATTAATTATTATTAGGTATAGCTTTTAATATCTATAATAAAACCCCATTTACTGGTGTGACGGTTAGCAGGCGGCCGTTTTGGGCGTCCCTCTAACCAGGGCGTACTCGCACGGCCACGGCCTTCCCCTCCACGCCAGGGCGGGTTTCATGTCCCTTTTTCCTTTTGACGCTAGTTCCAAATGGACCTTCAGCATCACCTAGGAAAGTGGGCCACTAGTGCAGCACATCCCGCAGTGGCCTCCCATTTGGTGGAACTCGGCTTCAACCGCTGCGGGCCAATGAACCCCGTCCCAAATCCAATGGTCGAGAGCACGTCCTTATGTAGCACTTATGTACCTACGCAATGAGTTGTCTGACACGAGGCCGTTATTAGATCTCGTATTCCTCACATATTTCAGCATATCCCCAGCTTTGGTATTCTTAAGTTCGTTCGCTGCCACAGTATCTTATACTGCTCCTATTTGCATAACATATTCAGCAAAAACATCAAACTCCACCAAATGCGGGCTTAGAAACTTGGGTATCCAAACATTGCGCCACTCTCCATCGCACTCTGATGTGTATAGAGCCTTGCAGTACTCCCAATAATCTGGGTACCAACCAGCATGAGCCCAGTCGATCACCGCAAGAACACGAGGAGGGTTTGTTGAAGAGATCATAATGTTACCCCGATGCAGATCTCCGTGAGTAAACTTTATGACTCCAGTGTCCGGCAAAAGCTCTCGATAAGGATCGAGGTATTTTTGTGAATCGGGTAGCCAGCGCTGAGGTAGCGCAGAAAACCAATCATTGAACTCTTTGGTATTCTTGAAAGGGCCCGCTGGTGGCATATTCTCAAACACATAGTCGAGTAATGGTCGACGAGCAATTGACCCTAGATACTTCGTTAGTTAAAAGTCTGTTAGTATATTTATCACTGCACATGCCAATAAAGGGATCCGTAGGATCTTGCTCAATTTGCCCAAGTAACGAGACGGTCTCGCGAAGCTGGTCGCAAATCAATGTCTTGTCTCGGTCACTTAGTGAATCCCATCTGTCATGCAACGATTCTCCTGGAATCAGCTCCATATAAATAAATACACAACCTCTCTCAACTTTCCACCCGTACACCTCTGGTACAGGAACCTTCTCAAAACGAGCTTTATGAATGAAATTCAGACATAAAGCCTCATTAACCACCACATGAGGGCCAAACTTGACAAGGAGATTGAGACTCTCAAATTTAACCGGCGTTGGTCGAGGTGTGCTTTTGAAGTCTTTTGAGCTGGCAATAACCTCCGATGGAGTTGGCAGGCTTTTTCGAACTGGCTCAGAGGCAAAAAAGGAGGAGTTAAGGAAGTCTATCTCCGTTTGCGTTGCATGTGGGAATAACGGTAGGATTTGAGGTCCGCATGGCATTTTTGATAAGAATTAATACAAATTGCCGAAGTGATAAGACCAGTGAAAGAGCGGCACGTATTTGGTACTAAAGAAAAGGAGACACGCATCAAGGGTTATCAAAGAATGTTTCCAAGGTGTCAATTCTTTCGGGACCGGGGGAGATGTCAGCGCCCGGTTCGGGACCTGACAAGACAGGCCCGAGAAACTCAGCATGTCTGGCTGACATCATTGTGACCGAACAACCCCCTAAATATCACCCTAAATATCATATATCAACCTCACTTCCTCCCAAGAGCATTACAGAAAAAGACTATCAGGCAGGAAACGAACATAAAATCCTCATTATAATGGCCATACCAGAGTTCCGACGACATCTCACCGCTCTTAATGCTCGCCCTTGCCAGCAGATAAAGACTTTCTCGGCTCAGATCCGTCAACGGAGCGGCAGCGCATTGCTGAATGGTACTCCGTTTTTGACTCCGAGAGTTGCTTGTGCTGGACAGAAAGCTCTGTGGACACCATCAAGAACGGCAGTCTCTGCGCCTTTGCGCCCAAGTTTCCGTCCGCAGGAATTCATACGCTGGAATAGTGGGAAGGGCGAGCAGGGCTTGAAGCAGTGGAAGTTTGAAGATGTATTTCATTCCACTTCCCATAAAACAAGAAAGAGGGAAGAAAGAGGAATTCCCTTAGAACTGACCATATAATGATTAGATCAATGCCTCTCTCGCCGCCGAAAGCGCAACTTCCCCCACTCAAACCCCCAGGAAGTCTCACCTAATCCTCGTTGACGTCCGCGAACCCGCCGAGCTAAAAGGCGGCATCCTTCCCTCTGCTGTTGCTGTCCCACTAAACTCCCAACCAGACGCACTCCTCCTGAGCCCCTACGAATTCAGACAGCGCTTTGGATATCCCAAGCCCGGGGCAGAGGAAGAAGGGCATATTGTATTTTATTGCAAGAAGGGGATTAGGTCAAGGACTGCAGCGCAGTTAGCGTTGCAGGCTGGGTACGACCCGGAGAGGGTAGGGGTTTATGATGGAAGTTGGTTGGATTGGACTGAGAAAGGTGGGAAGGTGGAGAAGTGGGAGGGGGATGATCACTCGAGTTCATCCGTGGGTTGAGATTTAAGGTGATGGGATATGGCGCGCCAGTGTTCGAGAAGTGTTGCCGAAAACCTGCCCTCTTATCGCAGCTCGACGCATCCACGTAGAAAAACTGATTTGACGAATAAGTGAATAGGCTATGCAGGTAATAGTCTCGTAAACCCTCACTGGCTGAGGTATCAAGACCAAGCCCGCTGACCCCAACACGATCTCCGTCGAACGTCGACGAGACACACTCAAAACTGCGTCCCGGCAAGCGTGTAACGTAATGCTCGAGAACGACCTTGACCTCGGCCGTCGGCGCATAACATCCATTCCGCCCTGTCACGTAAGCTCCAATTCTTTCTCATGCCCTTCCCATCCTTCACGACATCCGTCTGCTTTCCACCTACTTACCGAACAAATTTTTACGAGCACCCAGGTGCCTGCCCTTCGTGTTCTAGTAGGTGGGCAGCGTCGCCCAACCGAGGGGCTGATAGGGGCCCCTAAATCTACTATAGATTAGGCCTATCTATACCCCAATCCACTCTAGATGCGGGGGCCTATCCGTAAACCTATACCAAATGGGTTTGGTGTGGGTTTTTGGCCGGGTTTTACAACCCTAGTTAAACGTCCTTTAAACTAGGACGTAGAAGCGTCCTATCTCCTGCGATGGGTGTAGTTCGCAAGACTATCAAAATAGATGGAGGGCGCGGCCTGTACAAGGGCATGCCGCATCACCTGCACCTACTAAACGCGACCCTGACTATTTTCATCACAGAGGTCGAATCGTATCATTCAGTATTGTTCTCCAGCTTGCCTGTTTAGGCAAAGGACATAATAACGCCATGCCTACTTAGTGATCGATTTTTATTACGTCCTTCTGTGATTTAGAGTTATCTAGATACCCTAGACTGTGCATATAGTAGCAGCTTTATTTAAAAATAAGGAGGTAAAAATCGCTTCGGCGGAGATCAAATATTAGGTAAATATGAAGGCTAGCCCTGGAACCACGGTCCCTCCGCTTGACTTCGTCACGGTCTATTAAGTTGGATCCAGGAACCTCTCACTAGTACCAAAACTGATGAGTTACCAACATCTACCATCATCACCTGACTCACTTCCTCTTCTGACTCGCTTCTTCCTCTCACTCTCTTCCTCCTCTCGCACGCTTCCTTTTCTCACTCTCTTCCTCCTCTCACTCGCTTCCTCTTCTGTCAGTAGTCTCACCATGTCACCACCGTTCGGCGGAACCAAGCCGTCGAACGCGTACGGAAGACGCAGACAAAAACAAAACCTCAAAGATTTTGCAAAAAATCTCGAGAACGCAATCAGTGGTGTGATTCCTTCCCATAAGAAGCCCTATGGCCAAGTTGCCGTTCTGGGAATGCACTGGGAGAACGACGAAATGGGAGTGGCCGGCCTCGAGAGAGAGCTTCTCGGCGTCTTCCGCAAGAAGTACAATTTTTACACTGAGAGTTACCCGATCCCTGTTCAGGCCTCTGCCGCAGGCCTCTCCAACAAGCTATCGACATTCTCACAGAAATGGGCTGCCCCGGATGCACTGCGCGTGTACGTGTACTCCGGACATGCTGAAGCGGCAGATCCGCGTGCGACTCAATACCATCTCGCGTATGTCCTTCCATCGTATTCCAACCATCATTCACTTCGAAACTAACGAAAATCAGGGGCCGCGCAGACGCACAGGGATGTCTCGTCGGACCGCGCGTCGATTGGTACCGGGCGAGTTATATCGTCGAGAACGCTGGCCCTCAGGGGGGTGGTGACGTTCTATACATCTTCGATTGTTGTTCCGCGGGCGCAGCTGCCACATACGATGGCCCTGAGTTTCTTGCAGCCGCCGCGTGGGACGCAACTGCAGGTAGCGCTATCAACACCTCCTTCACTCGCACCCTGATTGACGAACTCAACGTCTTAAACGGAGCGCCCCAGACTATCGCTAGTGTTTTTGCTTCGATGTTTCGGAATGTAACGCAGAGTCAATCGGATGCACCTCCTGTCCATATTATCAAAAAAGGAACTGATAGTATCACCCTCGCTAAACTTGCTGGCCCAAAGCAGAAGAAACTAGAATCCTTCGAGACACGCAAGCGAAAGGGCAAATTCCCGGTATCGGAGAACCGGGTTCTACTGAGCGTTCAACTGGAAGACGACGTGACTTTCCCCGACCTTGAGCAGTGGAAGGCATGGCTGACAACCAATATACCTTCGGGTATATTCGACGTCGACATAACGATTGAATCCTTCTTCACGGGATCCAAGCTCCTCCTGGTCACTGTGCCTCTTGAGGTGTGGACCATGTTGCCAGCGAACGAGGACGCCTACGCGTTTGTTGCGCATGTCTCTTCCAACAACGTCCTCCCGAATTTCAGCTCCGCCTTCCCGCCTGGCTTGACTTTGCCTCAACCGTCTCAGCGCATGTCTGGTAGTGAAAACCAGCCATTCTCGAGCCCGGGTAAGAGGCATATGGGCCCCTCTAGAGGACACAGGTCGTCTCATTCAACTGGCTGAACCGCTCTGTCTCGAGAGCCTCGGCGACATTTATGAACGTGAAAGTCCACTTCGCAGAGGTAGAGCATATTTAGCCACTCATTAATGCACTCCAACAATTGGACCGTGAAGGAATGACCCAGAACCATAGCCTAATCACCAACACCAACCACTCCGCTTCCTAAGACGCACCTAAGCATACACAGCAGGCAACTCCAGGGCCACTCACCCCGGAAGCGATCGCAAGTTCGAAGAAGAAATATAACAGAGGATACTGGCGCTCATCGTTCGACCTTTAAGGCCACAAGACGCTTGTACATGCTCGTTGAGCGAGAACAGAAGAGGTCGTTCAAGAAAGATTCCCGACTGCACGTATTGAGAACAGCTTTTTCGAAGGCGGGAACGGCAAGCCCGTGGAAAATTCTAAGATTGGGACCCTGGGTGCCGGCGTCCCTGCCATGGGTGCCGTAAATCAAGCAAGCTACAATCTTACAGCAGATAGGCAAGGAGCTGCGGCCCATATTGACACGACTTTCATCCTGCCGTGCGATGGGGAGACCATTCTGCGGTGGTTTGGAAAAGCCAAAGCCACTATGGAAGAGCAAGGTGTCGATCCACTTATTGGATGTCACGTCTTCCCCAAATACATCCTCTTCGTTCAGGAATATGCCTTTGATAAAACGAATCCAGGACACCGTGAGGGCGGCTCTCAGCAAGGCTTTGACCACTCGATTTGCAAACTACCGATCTCATATCCAGCACATGGGTTAGTATCTATTGGACATCATTGGATCCTTGAGAGGTAAGGCCGCTGATAATATCCACCGTAGATGCTGTCCTGGACCTGTACTGTTTCAACAGCCATATCTATAGACGATTTGTCGGTACACTGAAGGTGAGTGCCTCCTTCAAAAACCGCAAATTCTCCTGTCTAACTTCCAATTCCAGGACGCTCTGGATCCAAATGGCATTATTTCTCCTAGAAATCAAAGCATGGATACTGGGTATTCATGGCGAAATCCTTAACCATGTATGAGTTGGAGAGAACCTAGGGGCGAGTAATTCATTCTATCGCAAGCTTACCCTGGAAGTCTGCAAGTAGTAGCTTTGCTCTTGGACGCTCAGGACGATAGGGTCGTATGGCTTTAACTAAAGTTCGAGAGTACGGTTGCGTTCTTCGAGGACCTACTTCTCCTGCCTCGCGACCTAAAGCTATTGCTTGGTGGTTGGTTCTGCCGCTGCAGGCTGGAGACAAGCTGCTAGAGCTGTATGCAACGGAACGGGGCAGTAGCTTCTCCGGGAGTTAGTCCGGCGGCTCGCTCTTCTAGGGCAGCAGGTTGAAGATAGAGCCCCTAAAATATCGCGCAACTGCATCAAAACCAAACTCACTATATCGCAACAAGGCTGGCAAGCGAAGGTGAACAAAAATGGTGGCGTCGATGGCGGGTAAGATTTCATTGGCCTGCCTAGCCGCTGTCCCTAAGCCAATCGGTTGCCACGAAGCCCCCCTGTGAAACCCGCGAATGTTGATCCACAGAGTATCTTACTGGCAGTTCTCGTCTGAAAATAGAAAACGCGAAGGCACCGCGGCGGTAAAAGAAAATCCAAAACATATGTTATAAACCCAGCTTCCAGTCATAACGAGGGGCCTATTGGCGAATATGTCTGCTTATCAAGCTCCAGAGCAGCCAATGCATCCGGTCGTTCTGTCCATGGAAGTGGATGACGAAGATTCTTTTGAAAGTGAATATCGACTGCAAATCGGAAATCAAGTCAAATATCTCATCATATCTCCCAAAAACTTCGATAGAGATACGCTTTCGTTCCCTATTCAGGCCCTGCCGAGTCTTCCTTGGTACGATGAATGGACAATAGCCTATATTTCGCGATACGAAACTAGCGGCGATTTGAAAACTTTCATCTCGAACCGAACGCTAGCCGGCGTCAAGTGTCAATGGCATCATACTTTGGTTGATTGCCTAGAGTTAAAGAGAACCAAACTGCTCACGGTAACGGCTTTCGAAGTCGTCTCGCATCCGATTCTTCCAATCATCTTCCAATCGCCAGCAACCATGATCACTAAAATAGCCCGTTTCGAATGGGAGATTCCTCGTATCGAACGCGAAACAAGAGCGTATCAGCTGCTTGAGGGTTCAGGGCTGACCCCGCGCTTCCTCGGTCATATTCACGAGAATGGACGCATCATGGGGTTTCTATTAGAGAAAATGGAAGGACGCCCTGCTTCCATCTAGGATTTAAATATCTGCGAAACAGCTTTGGAGAAGCTGCACGAATTGGGATTTTTACATGGGGATGCGAACCGATACAATTTTCTTGTCACGAAAGAGGGGGTAAATCTTCTCGACTTTGAACGCCTCCAGGAGGATGCTAGTCCGGAGTCAATGCACAAGGAGGTAGAGAGTGTACGTGTCGAGTTGACTGAGGAGTCAGGGCGTGGCGGAGGTTTCATAATGTAGGGCGATAGCAATTAGGAATGAAGCTCAAGACACTCATAGAGGATCATGTTATCGTTGATGAAACGACTAGGATGGAGGAATTTAGCGCTAATTTAGAAGCTGTCAGCCTAGCAGAATGGAGGGAGAAGAACCGTGATTTTAAGCTAATACATATTCGAATGCGACTACTCGTGTGTCTTTCTGCATGCAAGCTTGCTTGTAGTAGATGAACTGGATCGTGCTTCAATATGTCAGCGTTAACGAGTAAGGGCAGACTTCGAGGGTGGCACAGACCTTGTTAGAAGAAAAGATATATTCGTGCGTGTATATACAAAACTCCAACGTCAAAGCTAGCTAGAGACGTGTGAGACCCTTTCGATTTAGATGAATACACTTATTATCCCATAGACGAATCTATTGTTTCTATCTTCATGGTCATCTCTCCACCATAGCTAGTATCGCTGGCATTACAAGAGAGTGATTAACGCATTTTAATCAGAAGCGGTAGGTAAATGCCGAGTCATACCGCCAGTTTAAAAAGAAACAACAAAAAACCAAGCTAAACATCGCAAATTACAACCTCTTGCATCTGTCCTCCACGATGCTCTAATATATGTGGGTATTATATCAATTCATCCAACAAAATGAAACAATGCAATGCAATGCAAGCGTAATCATATCTCATCACTCATCACTCATGATCCATGTCCTGGACCTGGTCCTCCGGCTTGACGGCAAACCTGCTCGCCCGCCGGATCCTCGGCCCATACACATAAAGCAGGTACGGCACGAACGCCGTGACTGTGCTGATGGCGCCCATGATCGTCAGGGTGTAGTGCGTTCCGATGGAGCTGTAAATCGGCTCGCCCGCAACGACGATCCCGCCCGCAGTCAGGTACCGCGAGAAGCCGAGGAACCCCAGCGCGGAGGCAGAGTAGATGCCGTACGAGTCGATGATGTACATGTACGCGATCAGCCAGATGGTCGTGATGCCGTACCCGAATAGGGCGGAGGCTGCTAGCGGCGACCAGATTGAGACGTTCGGCTAGAGAGAGAGTTAAGGTAAGGTCCAGAGGGGAGGGGTGTTGGTTGCACTTACGTATGCTGTCCAGCCCATCCAAAACAAGCTAATGGGAATGGCAGGCGCACCGCCTAGCGTCGCGTACAAGAGCCGCAGCTCCGGCCGGATATACGAGGCCTTTCGGTAATCTGAGGCGGTCCAGGCATAAACGACTGGAACGACGCAGGTGACCAGGGCAACGCCGACGAGCATCCCAGCCCAAGCGACACTGGTCATGCCCTGGGAGAGGCCATAGGCGTCACGGAAGATAAAGTTATAGCCCGCGAGGAAGGTGAAGAGGACAATATAAAGCGTCACCAGATACATCGACATAAGGATGATGATCAGCTCGGAGTAACTCCAGAGAAACGGACGGTACAGCGCTACTAGCAGTTGCCCTGAAAGGGTTTCGCTCCGTAGCTCCGACACGGCCTTGTATCTGTCATCGCCGGTTTCCTTGCGCAGCGCGGCTGCCCGCCACTTCAAGAGGAGATGGCTGTATGTCTCGGGCTGCAGGACGATCACCGCCACGAGAATCGCGGCCCCCTCGAGGGCCATGATCCATTCCAGCCAGCGCCATCCCAGGGTGGTCGGGATGTAGCTGCCGATAAGCTCGCCCACGACCGGCCCTGCGAATGCCGGGATGCCGTAGATGGGAAATGCGTATGTTTTCTGGAGCGGATGCCACATGTCGGCCACGGTGCCGCCAGAGCAGCTGAGCGGCGTCGAGCCGAAGAAGCCGGCGAGGAAGCGGAAGATCAGGTGGCTCTCGATGGTCGGGGCCAGACCGGCGACCATGAGGAAGATCAAATAGAGGAACATGGTGACCATGTAGACGACATTGCGGCCAAAGGTTTCCGAGAACGGGCCGGCAAACAGACATCCCACTGCCAGGCCGACGAGGAAGATACCTGTTGTGCAGGTAGGGTTAGCCCAGGTTGTTACGATATCTTCATTCTTTCTGTAATGGATGTCTTACCGGACGCCAATGACCCGACCACGGTCGACACGCCAAACTCGGCACTATACTGAGGAGTTCCCACGGCGTCGATACCAGCCGCGGCGACCACTGACATGCCGATCAGCGAGACCAGAGCTGTGATGGACACCTTCCGGGTCACGCTGTAGTTCTTCGGGTTGATGGGGTCATCATCGCTGGCCCAGCCAACAATGACCAGGGAGTCGACGGATGCATCGTCGTCGGTGAGACGGGGCTCTTTTGACTTTTCCTCGTCGTCGTTTTCCGACCGGCGATAAAGATCACAGCTAGAAGCCGGCGGGTCAGCAAAGCACAGCAGGGGAGAGAACAAAACTCACCTTAGCCTGTGTGTCGACCCGATAACATGGTCCGGGCACCTGCACTTTTTCTTGACCTGAGCCAGTTCTTCGCGGACCGCTTCGTGGATGTGGCGATACTGGCGGAGGGATTCCATCGCGGAAAGAGCCTAATACCAGCAAAGACAGGAGGAGGGGCCGCGCAGCATTTTATAGCAAATTCAGGTATTGTAAATTCTTCATAGCCCCAACGACCAGGGCCGGCCGTGGAGATCACAGCAGGAGGAACCCACGTGGGTTCAGAAGGCGACCGGTTTTGATCTTTTTTTCATGGCGATCTCTCAAAATAAATATGGGCATTTGCAACGCTCAGGCTGTCATTTGGTGCAGGGCGCGATATATGGACTGCGGTTCCAGAGATAATAATGGCAACCATACGCATCTGCGGTCTGTAGCCTGCCGCTTTAGATATCGGCTCCACGGGCTCGGGTCAATCACGCTTGGTCCAATGGAACCGAGTCTCCTCAGGGCTCCACTCGGCCCGATTATCTGGCTCCACTCGGTCCGATTATCTGGACTGCTCTAAAAGCCATCTCCGAATCGAAGCCAGGCGCGTGGGTTAGGAACCCATATTCAACGATGTTGAGTAGTATGGGTGGCCTGTATGCCTGACGGGAGGATGTTGATCTGGTTCCCGGCGGATGCCTCTTTTGTCACCTCAGGCCCTGATTTTGCTAGATACCTACGACTACGCACACAATCAACTTGCTGTACTACACCGCCTAGTACCACGCAATACTCGATAACAGAACTGCCGTCGTCATAGGGTTAGCCCGTTCCAGCGGAGGAGCTAGAAAACTTCGCTCATGTTCCAGACCCCGACGGGGCCCACTCGACGTAATGTCGGTCTACTTCGGCCGCGGATTCAGGCCACGGTGGTTCTGGAGGCTCCTATCTCTGAGTTATGTCACGCACAGGTAGGGTTGAAGCCAATGGTAATCGCCGTTCGGAACTACAGTGTGTGGCCAAAAGCTTGAAGCCACCTATTCTGCCAAGCCCCTACCGCCTAATTTTGTCACCTAAAAATGAGGCTATTCTAGGTTTATTGTATATGAAGCCATTTGAAAATCATTGTAAATTTGAAGAATTGGTGGATCGGGCCTGTGGTCGGACAGCCAATCAAAGGCAGAGGAAAAAGGCAATGTGAGGCTGCAGAGAGAGCTATCGATATAGCTACTCTGCTGTCGATGCTATCCAGGAACCTGAGGGAGAGAAAACGAGTGTATTGAGCGGTATAAAGAGCTATCTATCCAGATTTAGGGATTGAATCTGCAATAGTGTGTAGTGGAGTGCTCGCTAGGAGCATCTAATAATAGTAGCTAATGCTGAATGCTGACACCTTAGGTATAGAATGACAAGAGGCTCGAGGCAATTTTTAGTCAAACTGGGCTTGACAAACGACAGGAGCTTGCGAATGTTGTTTCGTTCGGTCACGACGTCGACCGAAGATATGTCGAAGGACGGCTGTTCGATGAAGAGGGCGCGGAATAACGGCTCGAGAGGGCTGTCGGGATGACGAGATACATTCTGGGCGAGTGGCTTCTGCAGAGGGCTCAAGGTCGTGGGGGGGGGGGAGATCTCGACAAATTCCTCTGGCATTTTAGGACGAGTGCTGGGAATATAGAAGTTGACAAGAGAAAAGGCGTTGTGTTGGTGAATGTACATAGGGCTTCCTACCAGATCAGGCAAGTTGGAATGCATTCTTCCCTACCACTCGTCCCTATTCCTGCCAATATTCACTCAGGAACACGAATCCTGCCCTCCGACACCCTCACAGCCGCTCCTCTCAGCCCAACCCTCTCAATAACACCCCCCTCGCCCA
>RAQS01000151.1:0-40861 GCA_003698115.1 Aspergillus sp. HF37 | reverse complement strand
CCTCCTCCTCCTCCTTCCATCCTCTCCATTCCTCTTCCTACTCCTTCATCCCTTCTCCCTCCTTTTTTTATTCCATCTGCACTCGCTTTCTTGCTCCTGTCCTCCGTTCTCGCCGCTGTCGATTATCCTCCCGTTGCGGCTATTCCACCTCCAGTCTGTCAGCGTCCGTTGTCCATCGATACATCCTCCCCTGTTTCGCTCGTTGCGTCTCCTCCATCGGTCCCTCCATTGGCTGACCGCCGAACGGACACCTGCATCTGCGTGAGAGGTCGACTACCGCTGTGTGGCTGTCGCTCTCTTTTCTCCCTTGCTTGTCGCCAAGCCAAAGAACTGGAAAATTAAATTACCACGTCCTAGTATTGGGACACCGTTGCTGTCAACTTTCCTTTCATCCCGTCCGCCGCTTCCTCGCTCTTGTCCACCGCTTCCGGCTCCCCTCCGACTCTCGTCCTCCTCGTTCCTCGATCCGAACGCTGATGACGGACCCGGGAACAAGCGGTGGGGGTTTTGCTACCTGAGCTGGCCTGCCTCCAGGATGAGGTGTCGGAAACGCTTGAAGAGGGATGTTTGTTGCTGATTTCCCGGCTACTCTCGACTCGTTTGCTTGTGTCATTTTCCGATCTCCTTCCTTTTTGGTCCTGATCCGTTGATCTTCCCCTCCCCCCTCGCTGCCCATCTATTCCGTACCGGTGGGTGAAGGGTCAGCGTTCCAATGCAATCGAAGATGTTGCCCTCTGTGGCGTCTTTTCCCCATGTTCAGCCGCACCACCGTCTTCACCATTATCACGATCCCGATGCCGTTAACCCGCCTTACGACTTGAACAACTTTGCTTTTCCGCCCGTCTATAATGACCCGAACAAGAATTCCTATCAGTCGATCCCTCGCACCCGACTCCAATACCCCCATCCTGTCCAGCGCCTCGATCTCCACGACTTCGGCGGCCCCAGGTCCAGCCCCCAAAACTCTGGAGAACATGCGTTGAGGAGGAAGACCCCGAATGGAACTCTTGCCGCTGGCTACGATGGAACCCCGGGTGATACCGCCATTCAGCCGCCGGCGAGCAAACACATCCTGGTCTCGTCGCTGGAATCGGGCCAGCTGCTTCCCTCCCAGCCTGGGCTTCAGATGGACAACTGGCAGCAGTCAGCCTTGGACCAGTCCTCGGTCAAACCTTTGAATTACCCTCCCAATCGCAACGCCGTTCCTGGTGATCTGATCCATGATGTGAATGGCACGGGCTGGGTTCGGCCTCTGAATTATGACCCCGGCATAGACTCGCTCCTCAACCAGACTCACCCGTTGCAGCCGTCCCACCGCTTCTTGTTACAAAACGCCCCCTACATCCCGACCGTCTTACCGGCAACCCTTCAGCCGTGCCTTGGCCCAACCGCCTCGGCGGGCACTGCTCCCTATGGGCCCTATTGGCCCGACGGCGCCTACATTCCGTACCGCCCGGCTGCGCTTCGCGACTCGCGCTTCAACTCTCCGAATCCGTTCGCCAAGCAGACGCCCCATGGCTTGCAGTTTTATAATCCGGGGCAGGCCTATAACTGGAGCTCTATACCTCCGGGCAACACCGATGCGGGCTATATCTGGAACCAACCTGGTCTAGGCATGCCGAGCCATGACGTCCCGTTGAAGGGCAACTTTCCCCCCCGCCATCTCGGGCAGAAGACCCTGGATCCTCCTCAGAGTCATCACGTTCTGCCATATAGCACCCGCCAAAATGGTGTTGGCCCTGGTTTTTCATCCCAGCAGCCCACCAACGAATCGGTTGCGTGGTCAGGCCCGCCTGTTGGGCACAACTTCCAGACTCCAGGTCCAGCAACCAGTTCTCGTACAGCGAATGTCGACTTTAAGGAGAAGGTCTTGTCATGGGCTCATGGTGTTTATGTTGATTTACTTGCGACTATTCACCAGGCTCGCCGAAATAGCGCCTCCAACGCTGCCGCTGACGGTCAAGCACAACGACCAATGAAACCGAGCATTTACCCAAAACCTCCTCGTCAACCCGGTTTGGATTTCTCGCAGACTACCGTCCCAGACATGCCGCGCCATAACAGCTATCCGTCCAGTCTGCATGACCTGCATTCTCGAAAACCCAGTGGCATGACAAGCCAACGCCCGAGCGAGACTCCGGGTTTCGACGCCAGCCGCCACGAGCGCCCTTCCTTGTCCCATTTCCATCATCCCGCATCCGACACACTGATGACCGAGAGTATGCGGCTCGCAGGAAGATTCTCGAACTCCGTACCCACTCCTCGCTTTCCCGCCATGTCGCTCAATGAGGGCTCCCCCACTGCGAATGCAGCCTCCGCGCTGGAAATGCTCTCCGCTTTGTGCATGGAGAGTGGGTGGGAGTGGATTGACGGAATGCTCCTTGGAGGTTGCCTCGCGTACGGCCTTGGTGATTACCACAAGGCGATGAGGTGGTATTCAAGGATTATTGCTAGAGACAAAACGTATGTACGATGTCGCCCCGGCTCATAGGACATACTGACCGTATTAGACACGTGGAAGCCGTGTCGAACCTTGCAGCGACTCTGTTGGCACTCGATCGGAATGACGACGCATTGCAGCATTGGCTGCGTGCGGTGAAGCTGCGACCGAGTTACTTCGAAGCTGTCGAGCATCTTGTCGGCCTCCTTTGCAGCAGCCATCGTGGCAAGGAAGCCGTCAATATCATCGATTACATACAGGAATCCCTACGTCGCACCAAGAATGGCGACTGCTTTACAGCAGACGAGCATGCCAGTGAGGCTGAGAGCGACGCCGACAGCAGATCGTCCAGTGTGTCGGATATGGGATCATACGAAAAGGCCTCGTTTGACTACGATGATGACCTTGGACGAAGAATGTCCCATAGTGGCTCGACGGAGGCCAATGCAGTGGGTTTCGCGTCAAGCGGCTATGCCATACCAGGGCTTGACAACGGTCGGATGCTTGCCCTTGTTCATGCCAAGGGAAATATGCTCTATGCGCTTGGTGACAATGCGGGCGCTGCTGCTGCTTTTGAAGATGCGATACTGGTCGCTGGTGGTCGAAGACGGCACGGGATCCAGAGCCTGATCAAGCAAATCTTCATTGCCTTCTCGAATGTGTCGCGTAACGGCTATTCGGTCGAGCAGCCCGATCCCAGCGAAACCATTCTTTTGTACCCGAACAAGGCTCTCCAGACTGCGAAAATGGTGTTCTCTCCCTGCGGAACGCCGCCGGGTCTCTTGCATGTCGCTGAAGGTATTTCGAGGAAAGCGGCCATATCTACCACGAGTAACTCGTTACTTTCGCTGGCCAAGATCTACCAGGACGGTATGTCGAACATTTCTACTTCGGGTGCTCCACGGGCCGCGCCTGGGGTCCGCGACATATTGGCGCTCTACTATCTTTCACTTTCGCTTCAGCCGAGCCCGTCCACAGCCAATAACGTGGGGATTCTGCTTGCGGGGATCCAAAGCAATGCTCCTGGAAAGGGCCTCACTCGCTCCCATGGAGACAGTCAACATCCTGAGATACCGGGTGTTATTCCTGGCAGCGGCATCTCACTGGCTCTGTCGTACTACCAATACGGATTACAGCTCGACTCGCGGCATGCTCATCTTTACACAAATCTCGGCAGCTTACTCAAGGATATCGGACTTCTTCAGCCTGCGATCCGAATGTACGAGCAGGCAGTTCAGTGCGATAACAACTTTGACATCGCGCTGGCGAACTTGGCCAATGCAGTCAAGGACGCCGGCAAGGTCAATGACGCGGTTGCATATTACAAGCGGGCCGTGAAAGTAAACCCCGAGTTTGCGGAGGCGGTCTGCGGGCTTGCCAATGCTTTGAACTCGGTGTGCAACTGGATCGGCCGCGGTGGGGTGGCAAATGGGTATGGTTTCCGCGACCGATGGCATGTTGACGACCAGGGGATGCTGCGCGATGCGTCCGGCGCAGATGCGGGTTGCGGGTGGATCAAGCGTGTGGTGGACATTGTCGACCGGCAACTCAGAGAAGGCGAGACCTGGGGCTGCGGGCTGCTGACGCCTCATGCCAGGGAACAACTGTGTGCCCTGCTTGCTCCGGCAGTCACAAACGGCAGGGGATTCAGTCAGAGAGGATCGTTGAGTGCCGTTGTCCAGTCGTGGGCTGGCCAGAAATGGGAGGGCTCAAGGCTAGTGAAGCTCGTCGAGCGTGCCATCAGATCGATCACGTGGCAGTGGTACCAGGATCGCTATGTCTACGGGAGGGAGTATCCCCTTGACAAGTACCAGCGGCCGCAGCTGCCAGCTGGATTTACGGCGCCGAACGCGCCGACGGTTCTGCCTTTCCACACGTTCACATGTCCGCTCTCCGCGAAGCAAGTTCGGCAGATCTCCCAGCGGAATGGGCTACGGATATCTTGCTCGACTCTTCGCTCGCCGTGGCTTCCGAATGTTGTATACAGGCCGCCAGCGCCGCCGAATCCGTATCTCAAGGTCGGGTATGTGTCGTCGGACTTTAACAACCATCCCCTGGCGCATCTGATGCAGTCTGTTTTTGGGATGCATAATCCGTCGAAAGTCAAGGCATATTGCTATGCCACGACAGCCAGCGACAAGTCTGTCCATCGCCAGCAGATAGAAAGGGAGGCGCCGGTGTTCCACGACGCAAGCGGGTGGTCGGTTGACCGGCTCGTGCAGCAGATCGTGGAGGATGGAATTCACATTCTGATCAATCTGAACGGGTATACCCGAGGGGCCCGCAACGAGGTGTTTGCGGCACGGCCGGCGCCGATCCACATGTCGTTCATGGGGTTCGCGGGAACACTCGGCGCAGAATGGTGTGACTACATACTGGCGGACAAGATCTCGGTCCCGCCGCAGACACTCAGTCCTGGGAGGCGCAATGTGCAGATCGGAGACCGTCTTCTCGAGGAGGATCACGCAGAAGAGCTGGAAGACTGGATGTACGGCGAGAAGATAGTCTTCACGCGTGACACGTTCTTCTGCTGCGACCACCGGCAGAGTGCGCCTGATGCGCATGAGGCTCAGGGGTCGTGGGATGAGGAGCAGAGGCGACGATGGCGCATGCGCAAGGAGCTGTTTCCGAACCTCACAGACGACACAGTCATCCTCGGGAATTTCAATCAGCTGTACAAGGTATGTTGCCAAGGCGTGTGTGGAACAGGATATGGTGCTGACTTGTGCAGATTGAGCCGACTACGTTCCGTACGTGGCTCCGTATACTGGCGCGGATCCCCAATGCCGTTCTCTGGCTGCTCCGCTTCCCGGATCTGGGGGAGCAGAGTCTCCGGGAGACGGCGGCTGCATGGGCCGGCGAGGAGACGGCGTCGCGAATAGTATTCACGGATGTGGCGCCGAAGGACGCGCACATCTCGCGGGCGAAGGTACTGGACCTCTTCCTGGATACACCGGAGTGCAACGCGCATACGACGGCGACGGACGTGCTGTGGAGCGGGACACCGCTGCTCACGTACCCGCGGTATGAATATAAGATGTGCTCGCGGATGGCGTGCAGCATCCTGACCAGCGCGCTCCCGGAGACAGGGGCAGGGCGACGGGCGCGCGAGGAGCTGGTCGGGGTGTCGGATGAGGACTACGAGGACAAGGCGACGCGGCTGTGTTTGAGTGTGCAGTACGAGGCAGGCGGGCAGGGGCGGGCGCGCGGGCGGTTGGCGGAGCTGCGCAAGTTGCTGTTCGAAGAACGATGGAAGAGCAAGCTGTTTGATACGAAGCGATGGGTGCGGGACTTGGAGGCGGCGTACGAGCAGGTGTGGCGGCAGTGGGTGAATGGCGAGGAGGGCGATGTATGGTTATGATCATGGATACCCCTGAGTGAGATTTGAGCACCTTTTTTTGGTTGGATATTTGGAATAGCATTTCTGGCGTTGCTGTTATTGACCAGTCTACTCTAATGAGTTGCGATGATCCTCCGGAGTAATCACTCTTTTGTACTTAATTGACACTTACGTCAGGGAGAGTACGTATGAGGATAGAACCACGTGTCTGTACGGGTGTACGGGGTAATTGGCAGTTATTCAGGGGCAGGACAGCTAGCCACGGAGTCGGCGACACCGACGGCAACGGTGAGGCTGAAGTGAGCACGTACGACCTGAGTAGTATAGACGAGCATATTGCCGCCACGCTGATCCGGGCCAAGGCAACAATAACGGTCTAACGGCATACACGTGGGGGCTAAATCGGGTTTCGGGGGCTGGAGTCTGGAGTCTGAATTTTAACGAATCCTACAAAGTCCTAGGAGTCCTCTCTGTACACTGTGGCCTAGCGAGGCTCGAGGAATTATACAGAAGCGGTTAGTTTATGGCCAGAAAGCCCTAACCCTAGCCCTAACCCTAGTCCAACGACTGACTAACGGTTCCCGGCTGTACACCACGGAGTTCACGATGGTTGGTGGTGAACGGGTCGAGTAGTCTTTGCGAATGGAAAGGCCCAGCCAGACTTTCCCTGCAGGCTATGGAGCACGACACGACCAGACCATTTACCGCGACAGGAAACCAGCCGGCGCAAGGGACCGGCCGGCTAAAGAAAAGATCCACACACCATGCCCGCCCAGTCGGGTAAGTCAGTCGACTCGAACCATTTTCCGGATTGGGGTAGGTCGGGTCAGGCGTCTTGGATGGCATGGCTGACTGACATGGCTGGCATGGCTGGCATGGCTGGCATGGCTGGCATGGCTGGCATGGTACTGTACGTATGACATGGGCCAGAGAGGAGAAGAACCCCGAACGAGGCCGAGCGAGGGCCCGTTCGTTGTGGGTATTGGTGGATCGGCCGTTGTTGGTTGGGTTGAGAGGTATGGATGGTGTATCATAGGGAATACCGGGTATTATTGGTATGTAGGTATGTACTGAGGAAGGGAGGGAGGGATGGGGATATCAACTCCTATTTGTTATGGACCCCAGCATGTTCATGCATGCCCAGGGTATATCATCATACAGGACTGCTGCACTCTACAGGTATGGAACCTCTCCAAAAGCCAGACCAGCACTCTGGAACGACCAAACCAGCACACGCCCCACAGCCGATCGATCGCGTTATGTTAAATATGACTCTGGGACTGCGTCAGCTAATCGAGTGGAGAGCTGTGTGACTGGTGCTAGTGGGCCTTTTCGGCGGTAGTGTCTGTATGTTATTTCAAATAATGTTGTCGTGATGTTCATTATGCCTGCTTTTAATATGCTGCCTCGAATAGTTTCTCCGTATCTATCTACATTAATTAGCCCATACTCTCATCGCTCTAGTAATATCAGTGTCAATACGTCCTTTCTATTATTTTCCTGCATACTTCCCAGTCTACACGACAGACAACCCTGTCCACCCCGCAGTGGACCATGCACCAGAAGAACCTGAACCTGCTGTCCGGTAAGGTGGACCTCCTCTGTCTGATCGGACTCGTGTGTTGCGTTCGCTTGAGCGTTGCTACGAGTCATGTTCGCCGTGACAGCCGCACTGGTTCGAGATTGCGTGCTAGTTACTTCACATACATGCCATACGTATTCTGCAGATTCCGTGTGCCAGGCCCGGTCCACAGCGTACGTACATACCGTACGTACATACCCCTGGTGCGGTGTACAGTACCAAGCGATCGATCGATCTAGCGAGGCGAAGCGAAGCGACGAGATCAGCAGTTCGTACCGCCGGCAAGGGACGCGGTGCCATGCAGTAGACTGTTGGGACGGGGGGGTGAGGGGCTATGGCTCGATACTAGTCTTCTATATCCCTTGCATACTTGAAAGTGATGAATTATGTACTATGGAATATCCATATCCGGGGTATTAGCAGTATCCAAGCAACTAAACATTTCTCTAACCCGTCCGTCATTCCCACCCACGCTGATGATGATGCTTCCAATAACCCAATGCTCCGATTCCAAGCCCGACAAAGGAGATTGTAACAAAGTGAAAAGAAAAAGAGACTGTACATGCTTGCTGAAACAGATAGAGAAATGAATTAAAAGTCATGGAGCTGGGAGACCATCAATTAAGCAGATTGTCCAGCCCCATGCGCGCATCCCGCGCCGGCGAGCCGGTCTTCGCCCGCTCGTCCGCCCACCAGCTGCTCGACACGCAGTCCGGCGGCTCGACTGGTTTCCCCGGCTGGTAGTACACCTCGTCGCTCCCGTTGAGCGACCGCTGCGTCCACTCGCCCGACTGCCGGCGCGCGTCGACGGGGTGTGGGAGGAGCTGCGGCGACGGCATTGTGCGTGGTGAAGAAGAGGAGATGGAGTTGTGGTCTGAGATCATGGACGGCGGCTCGAGCGAGGTCATGTTCGAGGTGCACGAGGTGTCGGAGAAGGCGGGCGACGTCAGCGGTGTGTCGACTGGGCGGTTGATGCTCGGCAGTGCGTACAGCGGCGTCAGCTGCCGCGGACACTCGGACGCCGTTGACTCCCTCCGCGAGGGCGCAGCTGACGAGCTGTCTTCCAGGTTTGTTGTTGTGGCACTGGCCCAGGCCGGGCAGCGGAGCGCGTCATACGAAACGGACGAAAACCGCGACCGGCCGGGACTGCTCATTAACGAAGCCCGCCGGTACGGCGGCTCGACTCGCCCGCTGTACGTCCTGGACGTCGCCGTCGGAGATGTTGTGGCTGTAGACAACCCCCGTCGCTTCCGGTTCATGCTCCCGTTCCACCAGTTCTTGACGGCGTTGTCGCTGCGGTTGCCCAGGCGGCGGGCAATCTCGGCCCAGCGCTTGCCCATGTCGTCGACCATGCGCTCGATCAGCACGCCCTCTTCGGCCGAGATGGGCTCGCGGTTCAGCGACGGCTTGAGGTTCTGGTGGAAGCGCTCGCGGCACTGTTTCGGCGACCGGAAGTGCATGTGCTGCGAGATCCGCACCCAGTTGTTGGGGCCCTGCTCGCGAACGAGCTGGATCAGGAATTGGTCCTCTTCGGGGACCCAGGGGCCGCGGCGGTGTGAGGGTGACATGTTGGTTGTAGAGTGGAGGGAGGTGAGGTGACAGTGACAGGTAGTGACAAGCAGGAGTGACAGCGAGGGATGGCGGGTTTAAGTTAGGCCAGACAGCAGCCAGCGGGTCGTTAGGACAGAGTTCCCTAGTGCCAGTGCAAGAATGGAGAGCAGACACAGGGACCAGCGTAGCCGAGTCGCTGGATTCGTAGATCGGGCTGCACCGAAGCAATCGAAGGTGATTGCTAACTGGACGGCGGAGATGTACTCTTATAAGTACTGTAGCAGCTCAGCTCCACCGATCAGATCTCGGAGCTGACAGTCGGAGGAATTATTGGATCAGTGTAACTAGTCGTCAGGGCTCTGGACGGCGGGAGAAGGAAATCGATCGTCTGGAAGGACAGGGAGGGTGGGGAGACAATAATCTGTCGTGGATGGGGTTTTCTTTTTCTTTTCTGGCCGTCAGTCAGACCCATCACAGAGCTCGCCGGTTGCAGGTACGCCCTCGTATCCCGATCGTGGAGTCGCCACCACGGACAGGGGACGCGACAAATATGCTCTCAACCAGTCAGCCACGTCGACGGTAGACTGCACAAGATCTGGTTCCCGTCAATAGCGTGTGGGATGGCGCAGGGATCCGTGGTGGGTGTGTGGATCAGGGCCATCCTGGACATCCCCATATGCCTCTGCACCGATCATCCCCGAGCATCAGCCAGCCATGCCCAGAGCCACCCTGCCTGTTGTGTCAACCTTCTTCAGACAGCCAGACCCAGCTGAGCCCAACCGTTACCGTACCGCGCGGTGGGGCAGCAGTCCCTTTTCGCTGCTTTTTCAAATCATGCTGCTAGCGGATGATCTCTATCGGCTTTCCCGTTCGACGCCAGCAGCCTGCCAGCCAGCCATGCTGCATCCCGGCTGAATGGTTCGATCGCGCTGTCTGGCACTGTTCGGCGACTCTTCTCACGTTGCGCTGCAGGGACTGACGGCAGTAGTTGGCCAGTATCGCTTGCCATACGGCCTACAGGTGTACACCTGCCAACGCACACACAGAACGGCAGATGGTCCCAGCGACAGCCGACTCAACTCTGGCAGTGCGACAGACAGCAACTCCACCGCAAGAAAAGCACGAGCCCCTTGACTCGGAGCAGTTGGAGAGAGTGTGTGGGTGAGATCGAGCCCTAACTAGGCACTAGTGTCCCAGGTATTTGTCACTGCGGGTCGGGAAATGATGGACAGCGCCAGATACCCTGAACAATGCAATAGTGCCTGCCAGCCTCTCTCTCGTCTTTGACATGGCCATGTGGAAAATATTGAAATGAATGATTACCAGTCAATTGCTGGCAGCTTACCTGTCACCCCATCGAATCCAGCTGGGTGGTATTATCCATCGATCAGGCTGATCTTCGGGATACATACAGGGTACATACCAGGAGTAGCTTAGTCTCTATATCCTGTAGAGTATGGACGAGTAGAGTATGCGCTGTACGTGCTCTTCGGTAGCACATGCGGGTGGATGATACCTGCCGACACGGGAAGTATTTGAGATACACCCTGGTCTGGTCCACTTGGGGCATAGGCATAGGCATAGGGACAGGAATCCGGCACACAGAGGGAGTGCAGGGCACTCTGCTGGGGTATAGGTCCTCTGCATTCCAGCATTTGGCAGGGAACCACCTTGCAGGCTGCATGACAGACACTCTCACGTTCCCTGTGCCACCTCCTGAAGCATCGCATCCCTGTTTCCAGTGGGTCGGTGGATCGAACGGTTCTCTCGCAGTCCCGCGCCGTTTCCTGTCTGTCGGGCCTCTCTCGCTAGGCCCCTGCGGTCTGAGCACCGGAGTGGCCGTGCCTGACAGCTCAGAGCCCCTGAGCTCTGGAGTCGAGTCGAGTGGAATCGAGTCGAGACGGGTTTTGTGTCGGGGCTGTACGTCCAGACTCCTCCTACTCTATAGAGTAATCCGTGCACACAAACGCCGTATACCAGCAATCCACTAATCCACCAATCAGCGCGCCCAGCCATCGTTCCAAAACAAAGTGATTTCGGCGATCCTTCTTGCAGCTGTGATTGGCAGCCCAGCCGCTCGGGGTTCAGGCTGGCATCTCGGGGACCACATGGTGCACTGGTGCCCGATGCCACGGATGCCGTGTCACTCTGTTTGCTGTTTCAAGTCCCATCCCGGCGACATAGTGCTATCCAGGTCGTCGTCGTCCTCTGCCTGTCTACTCTGTACAGGTTATCGCCTCTGCAGACTCACCGCTCCCTGACAACCGTTGATGCCGCCCGCCCACTGCGAAACCCGATCTGTCTTGCTTGTCAGGGGATGGCACGAGCTGGTCGGGTTGCCATTCTATCCAGTCGTCCAATGGCTGCTGGCCGGCCGGCTGTAGTCGCCACCATCTGTCGGATGTATCTGCACATTCTCGAGGCTAACCTGTAAGCCCATCCTCTCTCCGTGCATGCGACGAGATCCTCAGTCCAAGCAACTAGTCGCACATGGCCTCAAGTCGTGGACCAGTCAGCGCCCTAGCCCGGGATCTTGTCAGAATATACATGCATTAAGGCATGGCTGGCGTCTTCTCGCTGTTTGCGACCGTTTTCAGAAATGCTCTAGTCCGATCCGCCATCCGCCCGGGTGTGCGCGTCTTGCCAATAATGCGACCGGGGTATTTTATCGTACTGGGCATGTGTACGCATGGTGTTCTCTTCCCAAAGCCCGAGCATCACCGAACTGCAGCCAGGATGCTGGTATGGGCTTTTTCTCATGAGAAGCTGGTTTTGTTTGTCAGCGCTGGTCCCTCGACTACTATCCGCTTACTCCAGTACTCACAAGAGCCAGTCAAACCTATGCTTGTGCAAGTACTCTGTACCTGTAGTTCAACCAAGTCGGCTAAATGTCCTCGCTCTTCCTAATTCAGCAGTCGTCGTGCCCTAAGATACCGCTGGGGCTCCGACGCCGACGTATCTACGAACGTGGACGTGATCCGGCGCGAGCAAGACGTCTATCGCCGTCTGCAACCATCCCAGGATGAGCAATGTCACGGCATTGTCAACTGCGTCGGCTTCTCGAGCGACGCGACCCAGCTCGCCTACATGCAGAACGGGGATCTTCGCGCGTATTTCGAGAAGAACCGTCCCTCGCATTCTCTGCAGCTTTCATGGTTCCGCCAAATGGCCCGCATCCTGGATTACATCCATAGCCGACGCGTGCTGGTCGCAGATATCGCGTCTCGGAATTTTCTCCTTGCTTCTGATCTATCACTCAGACTATGCGATTTCTCCGAAGCTTCGATTCTGTCTCCAGACACCGACATGGGCTCTGCCCGATGACCATGGATTTTCGACCTGCATAGACGTCGGCCTCCTGGGCACGGTCATGTATGAGGTTGTCACCGGGGTGAAGTGCGGTATCGATCTGTTTCACAATAATGACCCCAACTGATGGTCGCGCCCACTGGCCAGCGAGGAGGCTCCTGCCCAGCACGGAGAATGTTTGGCTTGGCTCGATCATCGATGTCTGCTGGGCTGATCACCGAGAGATTCCAAATGCGCTGTGTCTGTTACGCACATTGCATTCCGTTGGGTTGCAGAACTAACTTCAGATCGAATGCCAATAATTGCTCCATAACAGCCAGCCAGCGTCATTCTCAGTCTAGCAACGGCTGGCTGAACGTGCCGGTTGGTTAAGTTTGTTGATCTCTAGCGCCGTTGATCGTATACGATGTGGCTGGATATGGCGACGTTGTTTTACCAGTCATCACGAATTTATATTCACTCTCGGTCATATTCGGGCGTTGGAGATATACTCCGGTGGTCGCGGCTGTGGCTGTCGCATAGTTTGTGGGTCTTTATGGCTGAACTATGATATTGAGCGGCTTTGCCGACATCTATTCGCCCTGCCGCTCGAAAACAGGCATCCGCTCAATAGGGCATTCAACCTCGACCTCCTGGCCTCCCTGATACTCCTGTCCCCCGTCCAGAAGCCGCCACGAGGCCCCGGTCGGCAAGTACGCCGTGATCCGCCGCTGTCCTGCCTCGAGGACCGGCACAACAAGATACCGACCTCCGTACATGTATTCCGTCTCGACGTCCCACGCTCTCTGGTCGCCCGGGAACTCGTAGAACAACGTCCGCATAACCGGCGTGCCCTTCTCGTGCGCTTCCTTCATCAAGCCCCTTGTGTACGACCGCAACTTCTCGCGCATGTCAATGTACTTCCGGCAGATCCCGTAGACCTCCTCGCCGTACGACCAGATCTCGTTGTTCGATCCGCTGGCCGTCGGCTGGCCCTCTGGCTTGGGCTCCCGGTCGCCGTGCAGCCGCATGACCGGGCAGAACGCTCCCCATTGGAACCACCGCGTGAACAGCTCCCTGAACGCCGGATCGTCTGGATTCCCGCCGTGGAAGCCTCCAATATCCGTCGTCCACCACGGAATCCCCGCTACGCCCATGTTCAGCCCTGCCGCCAGCTGGTTCCGGAACGATCCCCACGACGATGCGATGTCGCCGCTCCACACGAGTGCTCCGTACTTCTGGCTCCCGGCCCATGCGCACCGCAGCAGATTCACGATGTTCGTCTGGCCTTCTGCCTCCATGCCTTCGTAGAACCCCCGCGCGTACTCTTTGGCGTAGATGTTGCCGATCTGCATGTTGCTGCCTGCGTGGTAGCGGTACAGGTCGAAGTTGTAGATGGAGTACTCCGGCTCCGCCTCGTCAAGCCAGAACACCTTGATGCCCTTGGTGTAGAAGTTTCTCTTGGCCGCTTCCCACACAAACTTGCGCGCTTCGGGGTTCGTCGCGTCGAAATGCGTCGTGTCACCTTCACACTGCATGGAGACCCGTAGGCCGCGGTCGTGTCGGATGAGGAGGCCTCGTTCGAGCAGCTCTGCGTAGTTCTCCGACTTTTCTTCGACCGTCGGCCAAATGGACACCATAAGCTCGACTTTCATCTCCTTGAGTTCCTTCATCATGGCGTCTGCCAACGCGGTTAGCTGGGATCGATATACCGTCAAGTAACAACATACCTGGGTCAGGCCAGAACTTCGGATCAAAGCTCCAATCCCCTTGATGCTTCCAGTGGAAGAAGTCGACGACGATGAGGTCCAACGGAACATTCCGTCGCTTGTATTCCCGCGCCACATCCAGCAGCTGCTCCTGGTTCCAGTAGCGGAGCTTGCACTGCCAGAACCCAAGTCCATACTCCGGCATCATCGGGACATACCCGGTTACTTTGGCGTAGGCCTGCTCAACCTCCGCCGGCGTGTCGCCTGCAACAACCCAGTAATCCAGCGACTTGGTTGAATACGCCTCGAAGCTCATGGTGTTCGTTCCCAGCGTCGCCCGCCCGATGCCTGGGTTGTTCCACAGGAGACCGTAACCGAGTGATGACAGTGCAAACGGCACGCTGGCCTGCGAGTTCCGCTGCGCCAGCTCCAGGTCGGCGCCTTTGAGGTTCAGGTACGGCTGCTGGTACTGTCCCATGCCGAAGATCTTCTCTCTCGGGTCCAGCGACTCGAAACGCATGGTGAGATGGAAGTCTCCGCCTAAGATGGGCCGGAGGTCCCTGGCCTCGATCTCCAGCGCGCTGCATTTGGGGTCTAGCGGATCGCGACGATGACGGGCGTATTCCTCAAGAAGCTTTCTGCCATTGCTGTCGTAGATGATAATCTTGCCCCGCTGCGACACAACCGCTTTGATCTTGCCGTTGGTGATGCTGGCTTCCTTCCCCGGCGGCGTGTCAATCACCGGCTCCTTGGTGCTGGGTTTCGACGAGAGAGCCCAGTCCTCCGCGGGCATTGAAGCCAGTTTCGTAGCCCGCACTCGGAAGGCATTCTCGCCCCATGGCTGGATCCAGAGGAGGTGATCGTCAAAGCGAAAGACAAGCTTGCCGTCCTCAGCGTAGAGCATTTTGGAAGGATGGTGTTCTATGCACAGAAACAGTCTTCCACGTCTCTTCAGGTTATCTGGTATTTAAAGCAATGAGGCCCTCCTCATCCTCCGACAATACGCCGCGTAATTCTTCCGCTGCCATGCTATTTTGCCGATTCGGCCCGATAGTTGTACAAGTGTATCGCGGGCTTCTGTTGACGGAAAAATAGAGTGGGGGTTGATCTATCCTGTATGCCAATGGAAGGGTGGTGAAATCCTGAAGCAAGTATGCCGAACGGGGAATCCAGCGTCTTCCCCTCTTCCTTGAGACATAATGTTGGAGATATTTCCGATGTCCTAGTGCCAGAGTGCCTGGGCATGCTGTCATAGTGCATGTCGTAGCGGGCTTTTCGTCTGGTCTCTGAAGTGAATCATCGACTGTTGTAGATCCAAGTGGTCTGGAGTAGATCAATGATATGGACGAAAGAGCAGTCATGGTAGACAGGATTGACACAAAGAGACGAAGACGTTGGAGGAACAAAGAAGGCGAGGTCAGTGACTGCGCTTTTCCTCTTCGGGCGACTGCAGGACCTGCCCTGTTGAGCCTCACTTTACCCTCTCCTTCTTTACTCCAGACTTTCTCTTCTATCCTCTCTCTCTCTCTATCCCCTATATTTAATTACTTTACTGTACTCCCGCCATGGAAGTCGCCAATTTCCAACCCCCCTCCGCTCAGCCGGAAGCTCCTGCCGATGCTTCAATGGACATCGATATGGACATGGACCTGGGGGTGCCCGAACCAGAGCCGATTGAACTTGTGAGTGATGCTATGTTCGGCTACTGCAAGGGTGCTGCTAACACTTCTCATTCCAGGACCCCGCGACATCCACAGCCAACGGGACGGTCGATCCCCAGAGTGCCGAAATCCAGCACGAGAAGGTCCATATCAGAGGAGTCGACGAGTTGACCACAGACGACATCAAGCAATTCGCCGCCTACCACTACAACGCCGAAGAGCCCGCCCGCATCGAATGGATCGACGACATGTCCGCAAATATCGTCTACTTGTCGCCGGGGGCAGGGTCGCACGCTCTATCCGCCTTCACGCAGGTCAACGAGGAAGAAGACGCGTCCGCCTTGCCGGAACTACGTCTGCGGTCGGCGAAAGCCTTGACCAGCCACCCCGAATCTGTCCTCCAGGTGCGAATCGCCGTGAAGTCCGATCGCAAAAAGCCTCGCGCGTACGAAGCCAGCCGTTTCTACCTCATGCACCCCGAGCATGATCCGCGAGAAAAGCTGCGCCGGGAACTCGCCCAGAGGCGGCGTACGGGAAGCGATTCCAGCGACGGCGACTACAGGCGCAGGCGGTTCGACGGTCGGGAGCTGCGGCGGCGCCGCGATCGCGACGGGGACGAGCTGATCCATGCGGACATGTACGATGATATTACCACCGATTACACCGAGTCGGACCGGAACCGGGCCGGGCGGCGGCGACAAGAGCGAGTTGAGCTATTCCCGGATGATGGCGCGTCTGGCCGCCTGCGGAATCGCAGCGCCTCTCCGGGCCGGGACACTTTGGACGAGGGTAGACAATTCGACCACGACTCGCGCAGGAGGTTTCGCGAGCGGTCACCTCGCCCTGCGCGCCGGAACGGAGGGAAAGAGCTATTCTCCCGCGAAGGCGATTCGAATACTCGAGAGTTATTCCCGAATAAGCCGGCAGCGAGCTATCTCCGAAAAGAGCTCTTTCCCAGAAAGGTTAGCAACCATCGTCGGACGGATGCGGTTGACGTGGCCGACGAGACGGCGGACCTCTTCTCGCGGAGGATTTCTGTCCCGTTTGTAGACGGATCGAATGAGCAGGAGCAGTCGCAGCGGAACAGGGGTGTCGAGCTCTTTCCCGAGTCTGATACCAACGGGGTTAGTATCCGTGGTGCCGCAGGCGAGGATCAGGGGATGTCGATTCGAGGTGCGGCGAATGGCATGTCTATTAAAGGGAGAGGGGCATCCGTCCGGGAGCTATTTCCTTCGAAGTACAGCGACAATGCAGGCAAGGAGTTGTTTTCGGACAAAATCGAAGGGCGCGGAGGACGACGGCGCAGGGCAGAGGACATGTTTGGCTGATAGGCAGCTTCATGGTTTCACCTGGAAAGTGCATGGAATGGGTTACAGGCGCGAAAAATGGATTTCTTCACTCGGGTTAGTCTTGGGACAAATGGACTGGTTTTGTAGATCTGATAGAGCCTGGTCTATAGTACTGGTCTATATATTATGGGCATATCTGAACCCAGATATATTTCGCACCTCACCGAACATTTGCCGCAACCTCTCAACACAATGACCACCCCTACATTACCAACAGTCCTAGTAGCCCGCTTCCTACGGTCGAGCAACTACTCCCAGACCCTCGACGCCTTCATCCGCGAGGCAGGTCTCCCGGCGGACGTGGGGCAAGCCAACGACAAGGAGTCCAACTGGACGATAGAGGGTGTCCTCCAAGAGAAGACGACGTTCGACCAAAGCGTGAACTTCGAGCGCTATACAGACGATGACAAGGAGAAGGATGCCTGGAGCGAGCCAGGTGAGTTTATACCAGTCCAACTGTCGCGGTGACTTCATTCAATGCCGGCATCTAACCACCCCAGCTCCCTCCAACCCAACCATAATCCAAACCCCGACCTCGTCAAATCTCCTAGCTTCTTCTGTAGAGCGATGGACTCGACCCAGAGATGACGAGAGTCGGGATCCTGAGTCCCCTGCCGCGTCCTATATAGCCGCCACCGGCGCAGACAGGCAGCTTCATCTCTTCCAGACGGCGCAGGGAAATGACCTGGCTGCGTCATTCTCGGGGCTCACTGACTCGCCCATTCTTTCTTATGTCTCTGTTTGCAATGGCAGATGTCTTCTTATGACGAGCATGTCTGGTCAGCTTGTCCTGCAGCGCGGGTCGGAGGTGATGGATCGAAGGAAAGAGCATACAAAGTATGCTGTCAAGGTCGCTGTCGATGAGGACGTGAACGAGCCCTGGAAGATCTGGGCAGCTACCGCCGGCTGGGACGCGAAGATATTTGTCTATTGTCTACGACACCCCGAACGAGAGGCAGAGGGACCGACGCGAATCGGCGAGCCCGTCGCAAGTATCTCTCTACCCTCGATCCCGGAGTCGATCCTGTTTGTCCGACACGCCGAGTCAGGGGAGTTGATTCTCCTTGTCTCGCGGCGCGACTCGACATATCTATACTACTACGGGCTTGACTCCCCATCCCCATCCCCATCCCCATCCCAATCCCCATCCCAATCCCCATCCGAATGCAAGATCCTGGGCAAACAGAACCTCGCGCCCCATTCCAACGCCTGGGTCGCCTTCTCCCCATCCTGCCTCGCCCTGAGCCCGCACGACCCGGGCCTTGTGGCGGTCGCTACGTCGACCCTCCCGCATATGAAAGTCATCCTCGCCCGCCTCCTGTTCCCCGCCGCCGACAGCCTGGAGCTGGATCCTGGGAACACGGCCGCGACTGCAGAGCCCGTGACGCAGGCGTCGCAGGCAATGGCCGCACTGGCGCTCCAGAACCGCGAGGACGCCGCCATCCACATCCAGGCCAACACGTTTGCGCCGCAGACGGCGTACTCGACGCCGCAGGTCGCGTGGAGGCCGGACGGGTCAGGGGTGTGGGTGAACGGTGACGACGGCGTGGTCCGCGGGGTTGAGGCCAGGACCGGGAAGGTGGTTGCTTTGCTGAAGGATGGGCATGCGGTGGGGTGCAAGGTGCGGACTATTTGGGCGGGATGGGTGGAAGCGCCGCGGGGGCGCGAGGAATGGGTTGTTAGCGGCGGGTTTGATAAAAGGCTTATTGTTTGGAGGGTCTGAACTCTTTTGGGATTGTTGCTTCGATCTGTTGGATCAATGAGTGTGAACTACTATGTAGCCTTCCGTCCATGCACCCCGTCGCCACGGAAAAGGAGCGGGGTGTTTGGTAATTGGAGGCGAGCTGCTCTCGGCACGTATAATCCTTCAGCTGGCGCGCATGGGAGGCACGACGCTGTACACACAATGCCTGGTCTGTAGTTTCTGTCCGAATGCGAGGGGTCAGAATGCGAAAAGTCAAAGTCCATTCTCGAACCCGATCGCGGATATGGAATTGTCATAGCAATCATGAACACGCCAACAGCTGCAAGGAAAACGGCTTCATTTCTGCTTTCTAACGTCCATTGCATCCACTCTATGCGACCTCCCGCTTGCCCTGCTTCTTCTCCTTCTGTTAGACGTTAGCATTTGCCAAAAAAGCGCCGGTCGAGCGAACGAGGGAGGGAGCCGTACCATCGCATTCATGGTGCCGTGGAGAGCATGACGGTGGTTGCGACGGAACTTGGGGTCAACGCCCTTGAGGGAGGGATAACGGTGGGTCTTGGGCTTCTTGATACTGTAGGGCAGTCAGTGAGCCTGCGTCTGTCGCTGTCGGGGAATGGATGGATATCGTGGTCGAGAGTCTGGCGATTCGATCAGACGTCCAGGAATCAACGTACCCGTTGCGGTGGTTCTTCTGGTTCCAGTGGTGCTGGGACGAGTTCTTGGACTCTGGGCTGGATTAGCAGGGGTTCTCAGTAGCGATAACATGGCAGGAAGCACATACTGGCCATCTTGACGGAGTTGTGGCGGGTTGACGGATGGACGAGAGACGGAGGAGGTTGTCGTGAGGCAGAAGCCGGGTTCGGTTTAGGGCTTTGTGTGTGGGCTCTCGCTTAGTGGCCAGGGCCTCCATCTTAGTACTCTCACTTTACGTCTACTCTGCCAGCTTGGTTTATTCGGCTTATTTATTTTATTTTAATTCATCATAATTCGTTTTATTTTACTTGCTATCTGCTAGTCTGCATACCATTAATTAGGCATTTTATAAACCTGCTGGCGTCTCCTTGACATAACCTTGCCAGGCAGATACCAGCAGGACATGCCTAATATGCTACTCAGTTTAATGCCTCTAGAATAAATCCGAATGCTCAGTGGGATATCTAAGGATTTCTGAATAGAATACTCCATATACTCTGTCCAGTAACTACTACTGCCATCACGTGCCGGGAACAACCGGAACAATGGCTTCCGACTCCGACCGACTTCATCGTTTTCCTCTTCCATCAACACCTGTACTCCTCCCTCCTCGACCCTCCCCCTGCACCATGAACTCCTTCCGCTTTGCCCGCTCTGCCCTGAGGGCCCGCCCCTCTGCCTTCCGCGCCCCCTTCCAGCGCAGAGGCTACGCCGAGGCTGCGTCCGACAAGGTCCAGCTCTCCCTGACCCTCCCCCATCAGGTATGACGATGCACCCATTGAGCTTCCTGTGCGTCTCCCCAGACTTTACTGACTCCTGTCGGTGATTGTAGACCATCTTCAAGGCCAATGCGTATGCGATTCCCATTCTACCAACGCACTCCCGGTCCCAGCCGCTGTCCACGACACTAACCCGCCGACAGTGTCCAGGTCAACATCCCCGCCGACTCCGGTGAGATGGGTGTTCTCGCCAACCACGTCCCCTCCATTGAGCAGCTGAAGCCCGGCCTCGTCGAGATCATTGATGAGAGCGGTGCCAACAAGCAGTTCTTCCGTATGTCCGATCCGACCCGACGATCTGCGCATAGCTCGCACTTCGCCGGTGCAAGCATTCTGTCTGAGGAGGAGAAGCTAATAGGTGATGATAGTCTCCGGTGGTTTCGCCGTCGTTCAGCCCAACTCGCAGCTGAGCGTCAACGCTGTCGAGGGCTTCCCTCTTGAGGACTTCAGCGCCGATGTATGTTCCGCTCGCAAATTCCCCCTATCGCGCGACCGAGGAGTATACTGATACCGGACAGTCCGTCAAGGGCCAGCTCGCCGAGGCCCAGCGCGTTGCTGGCGGCGGCGGCAGCGAGCAGGATGTCGCCGAGGCCAAGATCGAGCTCGAGGTATGTTCTGCAGCGAGATTGCCTGTCATGTACTAATCGGAACAGGTGTTGGAGAGCCTGCAGGCTGTTCTGAAATAGATGTGGTGTACATACGACGCGCCGTCGGCCTGGACCTGTAGAATTACAGCACTTTTTCATCTGTTTAATCAATGGATTTACTACTTGCCTCTTTGTTCCCTTTTAGGAAGGACCGTGGGCTGCAGCTTGCTGGCTCTGGACTGGGTTGGACCTTCCCGTTGAACACGCCAGCTGAACATGACCTTCCTGCCCCCGCGATCACTCAAGAAACTAACTTGCTACTGGCTTTCCAGCCGTTGAATCCAGCATCGGTCTGCCATGACTGAAGCAATGATGGGTCCCAACAGTCCCCGAATATTCACATTGAAGGAGCCCCTGTCGGGTCTCCTGCCGGGTTCTGGCTCCGAAAGTCCTGAGCCATCTGGATCGCTGCATGGGGATGAAATGAACAAGGACCTCTCTGACAGTCATGCCTGTGAGACAGCCGACCCAGGGTTCATCGGCGGTTCCACCGACGGCCCCTTCTACAGCTTGCACGCGCAAGGTCCGCATCGAGAGTATTCTCCTGATATCTCGCTCGACAAGTATCCCATTCACGGCGAATTCGGCGTGCCTCCAAATCCCCACTGTACCCCAGCATGCAACAGCGAGCGGAGTGCATCCCCCGAACCCAGATGGTGCCACGCATGGGAGTCGCCTATATCGGCATCGAAAGCGACGAACCTCAGCTTCAGCTGTTTGGATGGGATTCAAGGCATGCATGACGGCTGCCCGGACAATGGCGACGCAAATGCCCGAAGGAAGCGAGTGCTGCTAACGCCATTTCGCGTCGACCCTGCATTCGGTGTTCTCTCCCCTACATTTGGCTCGTTGGACGATCCAACTGACGGGCTGCACGATACCACTCCGCCACGATTGAGAAGTCCCCAGTTCTCACCACCCTCGAGCTTCTTCGGACCTCCCCGTATCCATTTCCGCAGACAGGACTCCATGGGGGCACTTCCCTCGACGGAACAGCGGACCATGTCTGCGAAGAAGGCTAGATATCGCCGCCGTCGCCTCTTTCAACGTCCCTTCCCTTACCGCATCCCCACGCGGACACTCCCCGCGGAGCACACCCGGTTCCCGACTCCCTTCCCTTCTATTCGCAGCTTGCCTTTTCGTCGGGGAAACCATGTCTATCGTGAGCTGTCCGGCCCGGTGCATCGGAGGAGTTATATACAGAATGCCAAAGAGCTCCTGGGCTGTCCCGTCAGGCAGTGGTTGAGAGAATACGCCATGATCCGTCTGTCGCTGCACAAGTCGCTCCCCTCGTCGGACCCCTGTTCAACCTCTTATCTGTTCTATCTGCGCATTAGCCAGTCGACCTTCTCCGCCAAGTTCTCGCATACGACCAGACCCGATAGACGCGCGATGTCGCCTGTTCTTTCCGCGCCGGGGGATGGCGCTACTATGGTTCTTTTCCAGGTTTCGTTCTTTGTTCCCTTGGTGGCTCTGAGTGTTGTTCAGATCTGTGTCTCTGGTGTTCGCGGAGTGCTGGGCTCGAATCCCATCCGGGCACCTGTCTCTGCGGTTGTGGGAGCTCTCGTGGCTGTGGTTTCGGTGCCGGCTTTGCTTGTGCTGAGAGTGTTGAGGTTAGTTGGGAGGATTCGGCGGCAGGTAGCTCGCTAGGTGGTGTTCTGTGGTTCTTTTACTTCTGCCATACTCAGTATAGAGTGGTTAGGGGGGCGTTGCGCAATTGTACTTGCAGAGTTAGGATTTTACTTGTTCTATCAAATACAAAATACATGCTTATGTTTATGTGCAGAGTCTCAATTGATACGATAAATCAATCAACCAATACAAACGCCAGTACAGACTTGTCCACCCCTTCTCGCCATGTCCATTCCATGTCCATATCATACCATATCCAGATCGGTCCGATGGTGTCATTCATTAACAAGATGGACGTAAACAAGTAAATCAAACGCTATTCATATCAGGAATCTCATCGCTCGGTAGATATATCAAGAAATCAAATCAAATCAAATCAAACACAACGAAGAGGATTCTATACAAGTCGAGGAAGGGCGCGAGTGTCCGATGCCGAGTATGTACGCCATCGGCAAAGATCAGGTAAATTCAACACTGTGTCCCTGTCTTTCCTGCCTCGCGCGCGCTCGTTCCGCGCGTCTTCGTCGTCGGTTGTTCGCGTAGTCCCCGCTGGCGTCTGTCCCCGTCCAAGTGCCAGGAGATGTTATGCTGGCGTACGGCATGCTCGATGGTGGATGAGGCGGCGGAGGTGGGTGCGTGTGCGATTGCGGAACGAATGACGACGGCGGGAGGCTGCCGGATTGGGCGATGGAGTCGTTGGCTGCGGCTGCGGCTGCGGCGGCCTCTTGTTCTCGCTGGACTTGTTCGGCTTGTTGGCGCTCTAGCTCTTCGACTCGCCGCCACCGGTCGCTGTTGCCTTCGTTGCCCGACAGCGAGCCCGTGCTCCCTGTGCGGCGTCGGGAGCTCCTCCTATCGCGTCGTCGGGTGTCGCGGTTCGCTGCCGCTTCTTCCTCCGTCAGTCTTCTGAGTGTGACGTGCCGGCCGTCGTTGTGCATTTTCACTTTCACTGATACCGGCGGTGAGGCGACCTGCTCTTCTCGATGTGGGCTGCTGCTGCGTGGTCGGTGGTGTGCGTATGCTTCTCCCATACCCGCTCCGGCCGCCCCAGCTGCTCCTGTTTCGAAGTCGGCCATATCATGCCCAGACGGGTGTCTACCGGTCACGTCAGAAACTGTATCTTGGTGAGCTGGTGGAGCAGGAGGCATGTCCGAGGGTGGTCCATCGACAGCTCCAGAGGCGACAGGCTCCCCGGTGAAGCCGGACTCTCCATATGACGGTCCGCGAGGAGGGCGCGTCACATCAGACGACATGTCGGTAGCTGTGTAGGAAGCGGCTCTTCTGTATGGTCCATCGTGTCCGGCCCCGGGATATCGTCGCTTGCTGTTTGCTCGTGCGAGTCTTTCATCCTCGCGATCTTGCCGTCGCATTTCTTCAACCCGGCGTTGCTCGTCGTCATGATTGCGGCGACCGAACAGCTTCTTGACAGCCGCAAAGGCACCGGCGCCAAAGAAAGCATTCCGGATCCCATGCGACTTTCCGCCTTCGTCTTCCGTAAAGTATGCGCTATTGTAATCATAAGAAGAGCCAGGGCTTTGTGTCCGGCTTGGGGGTCTGCTTGGTGGTCGACCGGGCGGCATGTGGCTCGGTTCTGGCCGTCGCCCATCTTCCATCCTGCTGAGGCTATCCTCTGTTACGCTGTCGCTCCGGGTATGTGCAGGCCTATATCGCCCCGATTCCATATCGCTTTCCCGGTTGCGTCTCCTGCTAAAGAGTTTCTTTAACAGGGCCACAACACCAACGACCCCGCCTATTTTCAGAAACTTATGCCCCCAACCACCGTGGCGCGGCTCGTCCTCAGTGTGCTTTTCATCCGCATTAGACGCCTGGGAGCCATCGTGCATTTCACTCTTGTTCTTGCTTCGGCGGCGTCGCCGAAAGATCTCAGCCAGTCCGAGTCCAGCGGCCCCGGCTGCAGCCATTCGACCATAGTTGTGGTGATGGCTCTCTTCGGCTGAACGGCCAGAAACCCGGCTATCATACTCGCTTCCCATATGGTAGCCTTCCGTGTCATACAGGTATGACAGGATAAAGAGGGCAGCCAAATATGCAAAAGCCGCGAGTGCATACACGATGAAAAGCGCTTTGGGCGATCCGTAAAGCGTAAGCCCCAAAGGAATCTGGACAATTCCCAAGATAGCCAGGGCACGGCCAAGCCACCTATGTATCTATCGCAGACGAGTTAGCCTTCACATAAAGTACCGGGAGACGGACGTGACATACAACTAGCTTCAACGGGACGTGGTATCGTTCCCGCTTGCTTTCTATCTTGTGGACCATCCAGCCCCAGAGGACTTGGAATATAACCATGACATAAATAGCCAGGCCAATACCGTGGTGAGGGTTTGTCAAGCTCCGCTCCGGACCGACAGCAAACCAGCCCATCACGAAGACAACAGTGGTCAATAACAGGGTCAATACTTGGCACCAGACATGAAGCTTGAATGCCCAGAATGGATTCCATCGAGAGTAGTATCGAACTAATAAAATGGAACTTGGGACAAGACCGAGGAAGACGATGGCCGCAATAACGGCGTGGACTGTGATCAGAGTCTTGTACCCAGGCATTTCCCTAAATCGATTTCCCATACCTGACGCGAATTAGATGTAAAGCTAATCGCTGGCCAGCATCACTTACCATTGTATCGCATCATCTCAAAGTTTAACCCCATTAGATTGGGCAGGAGGAATGTTTCGCGCCCCGTGTCCCATGTCCCATCGCCAACATGCAGTGTATCGGACGAATATGTGCTGCTCCCTGGGGGAGTGAGATGCGAACTGGGCGACGACATTATTCCGAGTATTGGATGTTCGTAATTCAGGGTAGGCAGAGGCGTCTCGGACGGCAGACTCGATCACTGGAATGTCGGAAGACCCAGAGGATCTATGAGATCCCCCACTCGGGGGAATGCACCATGCGCTGACAGAAATGGGCGATCGTATGCGCACGTGGGCTTTTTGCAATCGATGGACACGTTATAGACGCAACCTGGGCGTTTGACGGTGGTGTCGATGGAGGTGCGAGTCGCTGAGCTGGCGGTCAAGTCAGGGGCAGAAGCGGGGAAGGCGCGAGAGAGGGCGCAGGAGTCGTCAGTCATCGGCGGGAGGAAGGTAAGGAATAGTTGTAACCAGCTGCAAAAACCGCGGAACAGGCAGAACAAGGCGCAGGCCAGACCAGAGGTAAACAGGAGAGAGTCGAGGCTGAAGGAAGAAGCGGACAACAACTGTTTGCCGTTTCGGGTTTAGCGCCACCTCCCATAACCGGGACAACCGCTGACTCAGTAGCCCTTATCTTAACTTATCACCTGACATCCCGCTCTGCTCTTCTCTCCTCGTCCTCTTCCTCTTCCTCTTTCTCCTCCATGTCCTCGATGCCTTTGCTGTCCCTGTACAGCCAACACAATCTATAATGGCCTCCCAACTAATAATCTTTGTCAGAGCCGTCTCTCGGTATTTGGACCCCCCTTCCATGCGGGTGACAGATAGGCGTACTGACTGACAACGTCCAGTCTTCTAGGGTGGATATAGTATGTCCCAGCCCATCATGCCCTGCCTATTGACTCACTATTTGTCAGTACTCTCTGCTGGTCTGCATCGTTCTATCCGCAGCCAATCAAGAACCTCCGTCGCCGTTCGACTATTGGATTGGCCATCGATTTCCCGACAATTAATGTCCTGGGATTCGTTTGTTACACAGTCTATACCTCGACCTTCCTCTATTCTCCGATAATCAAGCAACAGTATGCCGCCAGACACCCTAATTCCGAGGAGCCTACTGTTCGCTTCAACGACCTGGCCTTTGCCGTCCATGCCGTTGTCCTCGGCCTCATAGTTTACACCCAGTTCTGGCCGATAATCTGGGGTTTCAGGGTGTCTCCCTCACAGAAGATTAGTAGGCCCATTGCTTTTCTATTTTGGGGATCGATCGTGGCTGTCGTCATTGTAACTGGCATTATCCTTGGTCAGAGTCCAGATCGAGGCCATGACCCGTCATCCTGGGCATGGATCGACGTGGTGAGTCATGTCAACCCCCCCTGTTACAATTGACTTTGAGCTCTAGGTTGTGGGCGTGCTGTGTTGACCCAAAACCCTCCGATCCAGATATACACCCTGTCCTATGTGAAACTGGTCATTACCGTTGTGAAATACGTGCCCCAGGCGTGGGTCAACTATAAACGCAAGTCGACTGTGGGATGGAGCATTGCCCAGATTCTCCTCGACTTAACAGGTGGCGTTTTGTCCCTCGTTCAGCTCATTCTGGACTCCAGCTTCAAGAGCGATTGGAGCGGCGTCACAGGGAACCCCGTCAAATTCCTCCTGTCGAATGTTACTATCTTCTTCGATCTCATTTTCATTGTGCAGCACTACATCCTCTACAGAGACGCGGTGGATGACGATGATAACAAACCCCGGGAGCCGGACTTGATCACTCCGCTTCTGTCCGAGCCGGATAATCTATCCAGGGCTGCTATGGATTAGCCGCTCATTTTGGAAACGGATCTTGGTATTTGCATATCATATTTTGGATATAGACTTTCTTCGCCAGATATTCGAGCATGCCATGGCTCGTCTATACAATGAGTGAATATTTTGAAGTCCATCAGATGAATGGACGGGGCCCTTTCCACGCCAAGACATATCCTCCAATAGCCGAGCGAAAGTGCATAAACAAATGTATTGTGATCAATTGAAACGCGGCATACCGCCTGGAGGCCTTGGATGCTGGCAAGATATCGACACGGTCTCGATCCCGAGTATGCTATAATCCGAGGAACCCAAGACACCGCTCTTTGAACGCAGAGAGTGCTTTTACAACGCCCAAAAGCAGTGCAAATACGGTTGTGGCCGACGGTGTCGATATGGCCGCGCCCTGTTTGGCTCTAGTGCGAGGCCTGAGCGCCTCTGACGGTGGAAAGGCAGACACCCTGTCGGTCTGACATCCCTGCATGCTGACAGTCCACCCACTGCCCAACGGCCAGGTCTTTCGACCACGTCTCCTGCATCCCAGGGGCGTCATAGATTCGCGCAGGATTCCTTATCCGGTTGGAACATGCCAGTTGTGGACAACAAAGCGATTGCCGAAACACATCCTTCCACGAGTTCAATTTCCAGCGTGGGGCATCGGACAGCATGGCTACCCGGTCTCTTCACCTCGCATCTTCGCATCCTTCGCTTCTGCATCAGGGATGTTTTGAGGCTGAGCATCTGGCCAGATGGACCCGAGGATGCGGCTTCTGACACGGCATGGCGTTGCTGAGTTTTCAAACCATCCTATCACAGCAAATAGCCAATTCTCTGGAATATTCTCGCCAAGTGAGTTGGAGTTAGTGACAACCTTGGCGCCTTTATGGACTGCGTCGATCCCATAACGCTGCATTGTCGGGAAACCCGGTCTACCCTCAGTCAGCCCTACCGCGAACTCAATTCATGCCGCTGACATGACAGAAGGGGACACTCTAAATTAGCGGTGGACCGTTTGGCGAGATGAGCCGTCGCAGCGACCCGACCATCCACGTTACGAATTTCTGATCCAGAGGAGGCTGCCGTCTACCTGATGAGTGGCCATACCGAAGAGACTTGGCTATGCTACGATGCCAGGATGATTATTCGCCCGTTTATACTATGGCATCGGGCCGGCTGGAGCACGCTATTATTTAATTGTGACGAGCCCTGGAGAAGCGTTGGGGGTTGCATTTCTCGTCGATATCTTCCTACTCAGGCATCACACATACCACGATCTTTGGATTTCCACATCTACATCGAGCTTTGTGCTCAGCACCAGATCAAGCCTTCACCCAATATTAGGCACCTCCCCGGGCCTACCAAATACTCTTACCAGGCATCGTCCAGAGACCGATCTAGCACCAGTTTACAGCTCCGGCAAGGTCCATACATTGCCAGGTCCACAACTGCTACGCGTCCAGACGCAACGTGCGCTTCAGCAACCTAGTCAACCCTGTCAGTTTCAGCTTTGGAGATGTGCACAGCCTCGCGTGACATTCAAGATCATTCTCAGAATCTGGCTTCGATCTCTCATTCGGAGCTATATCTTGCGAGTATCCCTGGCAGTAACTCGTTCAGCCATCAATCACCAACCCATGAACAGTCAGCCGACTACTTCCCTTCGCAGTTTTGTATCGGCCTGCCGCATTTGTCTCCGAGAGCAGGCCTTGCCGGATGCTGGGCAAATTCTACTGCACGAGTATCGAAAAGTCAAGCGACGCAAATCGGCACTGAACTATATGCACATCCGCGGACCTGCTTAAACAGCGGGCCTCCCTCATCTAGTGCATCTGCTTATGCTCCTTCGCCGTCGCCCTCGATGGAGCATTTCTATTTTTCCCAGCTTCCCCTTCAGTGCTCCGTCCCATCCCAGGGCGCTGATACCCCTAGTTTTCCGTCATACCAAGAACTCGACGGCGTTGCAAATGCCGGCCTCTTCCTTCCGAACGATTCACCAGGAGGCTTCGGCTCGGTAACAGGTTCGTCGGACGAGCCACTCAATCAATTCAGCACTTCCGAGGCCTCTTCCATCCTCTCTGAGCAGTGGATGCCATGCACGAAATCTTATCCGACTACCTGTACACCAACCGATTGTCTCCAGTCCTCGTCTCCAGCAACAATCACCGCAACTACCCCACCATCCTCCAACCCACCACAGTCCGCTCGCACTACGCGCTCTTCCCAGTCAACGGACCTTACAAGTTTCGGAATCTCCTCTTCCGGCGGCACCTGGCGGTGTGCATACCCTGGCTGCTCCTCGCAGGTTACCTTCCGCCGTGGGTGCGACCTCCGGAAGCACTTCAATCGGCACCGCAAACACCTCTTCTGCCGGCACGAGGGCTGCCCGCAGGCATCCCGTGGCGGGTTCTCGAGCAAGAAGGATCGAGCCCGGCATGAGGCGAAGCATAATCCGGGCATTCCTTGCGAACGGGCTGGATGCTTCCGCATGTTTAGCCGGGTGGATAATATGAAGGATCATGTTAGGCGGATCCATAGGAGGGGAGGTAGTCAGATAATTGGAGGGCTTTGATGAACTTCTGTATTTTCCCTTCTATAGATGATGTGTTCTTGTTGCTGTTGCCTCCCGATTATGCAGGTAAGCGGATACCAGCAATCAGCGACTGTTTGTTTGTTGGAGAAGCTGCTGGAATTGAGACACAAGCGGAGAAGGCCGTAGCGTCTATATAAGCGGTGTATTCCCCTGGTCAGCCCTTCTTCCTTCACTACTCTATATATACGGTGCCCAGCCGTAATGACCTCCATTCACTGGCATTAGGGCTCAGCATTCACTACTTGTATATAATCTTTCTGTTCTTCCCTCGTTTCTTTCTTGATAAATGTCCTGCTATATCTATCTCCTCCGTCTACCTATTCGTTGCCTGTACCGTTCCCTGGACTGCAACAGTATCTCTCTCTACTGTGCCGGAGCAATCATCGTCATCCTCCTCTGAAAGTGAGGAAGATCCTCCAGTCCGTCCATGGGAGCGGTGGTGCCAGCGGTGCCAGCGGAGCATGGGAAAAGAAGGCGCAGAGGGGTGCGTCGATCAAGCCAGCTCTCGCGCCAGAGCCTGTGTTTCCTGCGCCGGTGTTGGCCATGCATGTATCGCTTTCCCCGACGAGGTGAGGGGAAGTGTTCAGCAGGCTGTCCAGGACTTCTTGCGCAACAACCCCGGAGATCGCGCGCGAGCGGGCACCCGGATGAACAGCGCATTGCATGGCAAGAAGCCTGGCCCGTCGCCGCGGAAGTCATTGCAGACGCCGAGAAAGTCGACAATTCCGCCGCCAACGCCAAAGAAGCGTCCGCGGGGTGAGGGTGGCGAAGACGACACTACTGACGGCAGTCCGCGCCCTCGCTCCGCGCCGCGGCGTGATGGCTCCTCCGTTTCAAACCGTGGTGGCATCCTGCCCTCACCTTCGGGTGAGAATGACGGGGTACTAGTTAAGCGGCCAAAGGTCCGCCTCGTCATTGCCCGGTTTGTCTCCTGCTCCGGACCATGGTGGCATACTGCAAGGACACTGAAACACGGCTATAGAATTACCAGGGCTGACTGTCATCGTCTGTTATTACATGAGTTGGATCTCCCTGTCTGATGGTGAGTAGTATCATCCTTATGGCACCTTCATCCATGCTAACACTTACTGTAGCCTACCAACACGGCCAATATTATGGCTTGATGCCTCCACAATCACAATCTCGGTTGCCTTACGCCTCGTTCCGAGCGCCCGTATTTGGTACGATACCATGACTGGGAAGACGAATGATCTGGGGTTCGATGCCAACAAGTACGATCCCGGTCAGTGGATTCATCGTGATCGACTGCTCGTCGTCACAACACACGTCGACGATTTCCAGACCTACGACCCGCTGACCGATGGTGCGCTGATTTGTGGAGTTTGAGAAGACATTCTTCACAACGGTACGGAACATCCGCTATGGGAGTCCACCTGGCGCACTTCTCCTTCTTGGTGCCCGAATGGGCTTGTTACCTGATTTTTGCCGTACTGTGGAGGTTCCTGAGCCTCATGCAAGCTCTTTACCTGCGCCGGACGTAAGTTACAACGACATCCTTCAAATCAGTGTTTCCCTGGAACAATTACCGGCCGAAGACACTGCAACGCTGTGTTTGCACGCGAGGATCCCCCTCTGCTCAAGATGCCTCGTCGGTCCTCGGCCACCTCAGACTCCGAAGCCGAGTATCGTGCCTCTGTATCTCCGGCCCGCGAGCGAACCCCCCACGGCCCGTGCCGCGGAGCTGTCCGTCCAGTATCGAAAGGGCAGAGCAGATTCTTCGCTGACTTCACTCACACCTGGGCACCAATGTGCTTGCCGAGTAGGCACTGCCTTTGGCAACTAACCGGTCTTTCGCTTGAGCCTGGTCTCTTATAACCGGCGGCAGAAAGACGCTGAGCATAAAATATCCTGCACAGAAACAATGCAGTCATTCGGTCCGTTCATGGCGCTGGGGTTCTGCAGACGGTGTCTATTGCACTTGGATCGTTTACTATATTACGCGTTTGGAGACACGATCCAGCCTTTGAAGGGAAGAACCGTGTTCTCCTTCTTGGTCCTCTCAGCTTTGCCAAAAGGGAGGGGGTAAGTCTCCTTCCCACTCAATGCTTCCCTCCTGCTGCCCCTGCTATGAGAACCGGAGAACAAAACACCCATTTACGAACTCGATTCTGGGCCACCACGTCGAACCCTCCAAGAGAAAGCCTGCTTGCCGGGCGGGAGCATTGGGGGAATGGGAAATGCTTTTACGACTCAATCTTTCCTTTTGTTCTTGACCATTTCCCCAGGCGGGTATGAAACAGAGTCGAGGCTGGATGAAACAACAATACAACTGAATACCGCGTCTTTGCTGGTTATTTTCGAACACCAACGGCTAGATAACCCCCTGACTTCCATATCCTAGCCCTCGGCCTTCCGACCTACCAAGATTGGTTCTGATCGAGCCGACACAGTGTACCCATTTGTCACCTGCGTTGATTGAACACCTCGCTGCGAAACACAAGCAACACGCTCCTGGAACAAATACCTGAACTCAATATCCAGCCCTTTCAACATCATCTCAATGGAGCAGCCCGGAAACCGTTCACTCTACCACTGTCACAGCCTGCGACATAGTATGGGTCGTCCTGCAAAGAAGCGGAACGTTCTCTGATCCATATTAAGTAGTATTTTGTCTGCTCTTATTTACATTGCATCCCCCCCTCCCCCCTTCAGACAGCCTGGGCACATCTCGATTCCAACCTCCGCCGAGACATCCGGAACCTCAGCCGGACGTCACTCTCGGTTTGTTCCTCCAATTGCTGGACGCACGACTAAGTGTCCGGCCTTCTGGAGGTGGTGTCTGCATTCCCGACTCGGCTTAGCGCTTTCTCCTGTATGTGCTTCACGCCTTCTTCCTTAGAGAATTCAGTCCACTCTTCCTCGGACGACTCGGTCTGGTCAATGAAACAGTACGTCAGTCCGTCTCGATCGTTTCAACACATGCAACGCGGCGCCAATTGATTATTACTCGATTGTCGAGCGACACACCGAAATGTCTGCCAGTACCAATTAGTGTCGCGCGGGATATTTATGTCGGGAACAATCCCGACTGTCGCGGAGGGAACTATGGAAGTCTATTAGTTTCGTGCCGTTCTGACCGGTATCTGGATGGCAGTTTGGGCAAAAGTGAACTGATGGTCAAGTGTAAGGATTGACTATATGGGTCGGGGCAGGGCACTATGAACGCCTAATATGCTCGATCAATCCATTTTTAATTCTATGATGGGACAGAATGTATTGGATGACGTGAGCCAATCGATTCTGGAACTACATGCAGCTACTTACTTCGTCGGCGCTTAGGGCTACTAGTACTAAATAGTAGTGGAAACTGCTACGGCAGGCCTCGCTATGCAGGCTATATCCGCGAGATCTCGAAGCAAATCCTGCTGGGCTTGATTCATGGGGGGTATGTTTTTATCTATATGTAGCAGCTCTCCGGGGGTCCGAACGCTCAAATCTTGCTAACCTACTTACGCATAGACCTCATAGACCTCCAGCCAGCCAACATCCTATTCTCTGTGGTCGGCGATCTGTCAAGTGGCAGCTCGGTAGACCCCGAATTCAGCCCTGTTCACTGGTACCAGGCGTCAAGGTCGATAATAGTGCTCCCCGCTATCTCATGAGCTCGCAGCGGCCCCCGTGGAATGCTCGACAATGCTCTCTCCCTTCGAGGCTTATCGTCAGGATTGGTGATATGGGCGGAGTATTTTGGCAGGAAATTGCCGGCTGATTTTGGCCCGGCCGGTGTCGACGACAATCTGGCGCTTTCCCTCTCTCTGGTCAATGCTGCAGGAGTACCCTCGACACCGGAACCCAACTTCTCTGCTCCTTGGCCACCTGTTTTTAGTTGGATAGGTCGCCTAACTCTCCCCTAGGTCTAGAAATTCGAGCGAGCTTCTCGGTCTGAACGTCTCCTGCATTGCTGGTTTTGGTGGTCCTGTTAGGGCAATGTCTACAGATCCGACGAGGTCGATAAGCAATGAATTCAAAATCGAATCCAATCCGAGTCAAGTGCCGGCTTGCTTGCTGTTGCTTCCTATATATGGAGCCCAAATATCGAACAAGAAAGAGAGCATGACAAAATCATCCAAACGCCCGGAGCCCATAGCCAAACCCGACAATCCATCGCTTCATCCTATCACCGAGACAGGTATACACGCTAAACGAACGACAATGGCAAATCTAACTCCAGTCAGTTGGTATCATCGGCGGAAACGAAAGAAAATGGCGACATCGCAATGATTCGTAAGGCCGTGAGGTTATTCCGTGTCCACCCGCGAGCCATCCCGTCAGTGTTGTCGGAAGATAAACCGTGAACGTGTCTGAAATGGGCTTAGTTCATCCTACGCCGTCTTGCCCGGGCGCTCCCCTCTGGCCTCTGGGCGAGCACAGCCCTTAACGCCGGGTCTTCTTTGTTTTTGCCGACATGATGGACCCGAACATGCCTGCTTTTGTGAGCTTCCGCCTGAACAGCAGGGAGGCGGCTTACCGCTGCAGATTATCAGGCCGGGGGTACTTGTGCTGCTGATCCGGACAGAACGGGCACACGTAGCCAGGAGAGTTGTGGACAAGCCCGTGCCGGATCATCTCATTCTTACGCTTAAATCCCTTGCCGTTCACGGCCCGAGGACACCCTGCAACAGGACAGAAATGAGGGCGGTCCTGGGAATGCACATTTGCATGGGAACTGGAAGATGAGCCCGCATCCTAAACCCAGGCAGCGTTACTGTCAACTTACTTCAATAGATATTGGGTTTGAAACGGTGCAGCCGTGCAGCCTGGATGGCGGCACTTGTAGAGACCAGTAGAGACACTCCCGTTAGACTGCGCGTGGGGATTAAACGTCGGCCGTTCGTCGGCCGGTTGATCGGTTGGTGTCGGGTAACTAGCCGCCGGGCTTTTCATCGTTTGCGGCGAGGCTTCATAGTTCGAAGGAACATAAGGCATATCCGACTTAAGAGGCGGTCTCCAGAACGACTGCTGTGAGACCGGAGAGGAAACGTTGGACTTGTCTTTGGAGCTCACAGGCGACAGATGTGAATATGGACTAGGCGGGATTTGTGGCGGAAGAAACTGCCCCACAACCTGAGGCTCACGAACCAGGTCATTCCGCGGTACCGACGGAGAGGTGCCATGAAACAGTGGATATGGATATGGAGAAGCACCGCTGACCCTCCCCGAAGGGTCCTTTTGCGGGACGCCGGGTAGCTCGCCAAGCGCCGACTGGAGCGACGGCAGGTTTTGGGTGTTTGATGGCGAAGCGCCTGAAGCCGACGGAGGGGATCGTTGAAGTGCAGGGAGTATGCGCTCGGACGGTCGTAGGGGGAACTTCTCCAGAGGGTCTTTGTCGACTGACAATCTCCGGCCCTTTTGTGATGATTTCGGTTCATGTTTGGTGGCTGGCTCATCGGGAGATGGAGACGGGTTTTTGGACCAATCTTTCTGCGGCTCGTTCTTCATTATGGAAAGTGCGATCTCGGCCTGTGCGCTCAGGTCTTTCTGCGAATCGGGCTTGGGTTCTTGTTGTTTACGTTTTAGTGTGCCGACTTCGTCTCCCAACAGTGCATTCCTGGCAACTTGACGTTCGTTTGGCGCTAGATGCTCGAGCAACACCATATCGCCGAAATTGATAGCGGGCTTGGGATGCTTTGATGACGTCCGCATCCTTGCATCTTCAGTGCCATCGCTGCCAGGAGATGAGCCCCCCTGCGCAAACGGGGGAGGCTCAGAGACGTCAGGTCCATAGTTGGGATTCTGAGCCTCGAGGCGGTCGGAGCGAGTGTCGTCATCGGAGTCGTTGGTCTCAGATAGCATGGTAGCCATTCTGGCGCATCAGCGCCGGGCTAGAAATTCAACCAGTTGGACCAGAGCTTCAGAGTCAGGCCAGCAATTGAGCCGGCTGCCGCTTCTCAATAGTGACGAGGTGTGCTGCTAACAGTTAACAACTACTCTGACCAATAGTGAAAAGGAATAATAGCAAGTAGACCATGCGACGAAGCGGGATCCAGAGCATACAATGACATAGTATGCGAGACACTGGATGTACGGATGTATCAAGCAGGATGATCAAATGACACAGTACCATGCACGCATTGTGCGAGTCAAGAGTTGAGGCACAAGTCACACGATGAAGATTCAACACTGCGGGTTTGGATGGAAGCAACAAGGCTCAGCAGAGCCGATGACCGCAATGACCGCAATGACGGGGCCTTCTGCATGGAACAACGCAGACAAGCGTACAGGCCGGATCGCATTTAATAGAAATAGCTGGATTGGGCCTAGGTAGAAAGGAAGAAAGAACGATGCACTCACCTTTGACACAGGGGATGAGGCTCAAGACGGGCGGAAGACAGAGTCCATTCGCAGCCGGATGAGGCTCTCCGACAGCAGTCCGACGTCACGGCAACGGGCGCAGGCAGAGACATTAGCATCCACGTATGGACGGAGTGTCAGAGAGGGAGATCCAGAAGGGCAGATAACAACACAGAGGACAGCCCGCGATAGAAAAGGGACGGAGAGAGAAAGAGAGCCGGGGAAGTGAAGAAGTGAGGCTGCCGGAAACTCGGGGGCGTTACAGTCAGTATAATACAGTACAGTACAGATGGTACGATACCGGCTGACACCAACTTTGTATTTATTTTGCTATCTGCTGCCGGTGCTTTAGATGTAACACTGCTAGGGACATCCATGTCTGTCTACATATCTGCTGGAGATTGTCGGGATATCAAGAGGAGGGGTCGTACATACACAGATACATACCGTACATACTGTATCGTACATACCCGACTGCGGACACCACTTCGGGGCTTTGAGGCTCACAAGCTGCACTGTGAATGGCTGGCGAGAGGCTGAACCGTGCCAGCTGTCGTGTAATTCTTGGCATCCGTATTACGTTTCTCAGGCACCAGGCAATTATTTAAGGCATCATATTATCTGCACGGTCACCATCCAATCAGAAAGTGGTTGCTATCAACGGGCCGCTCCGAGGAATCTAAGACGGTCAGAAACACCTGCTGTTACTAGCGAATGTCGCTTCGTTGGCTCATCGAGTCTATAGTATATACAGTTATAGCTTGCCCTTCTGTCGAGCGAGCTCCTGCACCCGCTGCACCCGGCCCCATGCCTCCATCGCAAACGGCTTGGTCCGGGATGCGTACTCCATCGCCCGCGCACTGCTCGCCTGCCTCAACGCGTATCGCGCCGCAATCCCCTGCATGATCACCGAGCTGCGGAAGGAGAAGAACGCGTCTCCCCAGAGAATCTCCGCTTCCGGCACCTCCCACCCCGCCGCTTCGCTATACCATCGCAAGCAATCGGTGCGGCTCGGCAGGCCGGGGACCGCGCGCGGGTTAAACGAGTCCCTGCTGTGCTCGGCCGTGTCGATGAAATACGGGCTCGTCAGGTTGCACAGGTCCGAGAGCGGGTGCCCGACGGTCGCCATCTCCCAGTCCAGGATGCCGATGACCCGCGGCTCCGTCTTGTGGAAGATCATGTTGTCGATCTTGTAGTCGCCGTGCACCAGCGTGCCCCGGTCGCGCGGCTGCGTCGGCTTGTTGGAGAAGAAGCGCACCATGTCGCCGAAGTGCGGGAGCTCACCGACGGGCTCTTTCGTGTCCACGTCCTTGGCTTGAGCCTGCGCCCTGGATATCGCGGTGAAGGTGCCGATCTGTCGGTCGTAGAACCCGCTCGGCTTGCCAAAGGTTTCCAGGCCGACCTCCTTGGGGACGACGCTGTGGAATTTGGCCAATGTGCGGACGGCATCCTGCCATCTATATACTTAGCACGTCGTCAAGATGCGAGACGGCAGGCATACAGTGCATTTCTCTCCTCCGCGCCCACCGACAGCATTGCGGGATCCGTAAACATTCGCCCGTCCAGGAACTCCATGATGTAGAAGGGGGTCCCGACGACCTTTTCGTCTTCGCACAGGCAGTACGCCTTGGGGACGGGCACATCGGTCTGCTCCAGCGCATGGATGATCTTGTATTCGCGCTCGACTTTGTGCGCGGTCTTGGAGAGCAGCTTCCCGGGAGGCTTCTTCCGGAGGACATATTTGAATCCGTCGGCGGCCGTGATGAGGTAGGTCGGGTTTGATTGGCCGAAACTGAACTGTAGGCTATTAGATGAGTTCTCGGATATAGTTCAGTCAAGACTTGCCTGCTTCACATCCACCGGCGTCTTGATCTCCGGGACGCTCTGGCTCAGATAGCGCTCCAAAGATGGAATGTCTATCGGTTGGCGCATAGTTCCAGCCATGGTGGTGAGTTCAAGAACAGAGACCAAGGCAGAGAACCATTGAGGTTAGGTTGTTGATATTTCAACAGCCAGGGCGAGCCAGCCGGGGAACCGAGGCCCAGCTGGCTGCGGGGGCTCGGCGGTCGGTAAAAGTGCAGGACGCGGGAAAGACCAGGTGCGCAGTTAGTTAGTCAGCCAGCCAAACAGTGCAAACAGCTCTACGCGGGACGTGTCCCACCGCGCGCGCATTTCCAGCGGTACGCGCTGCAGGGCGATGCTTCTTCAAGTCGTGCGCAAGACGCCCTTCCACACCGCATTTCCCTATCTTCCACCCGACTCTTCTCTCTCAGCTGTATCATGACCAAAGAGTCCACTCCTCCTCCCCCTCCAGCCACTGAATCAGCCCCCGTATCGCGCGACCACCACCCGCCCTCCCTCCCCGCGTCCCCCCTCGCCAAACGACCCAAGCCCAATAACACCCAAGACACTGACACCATGGCCTCCAATCCCTCCAGCGCCCTCCCCCTCTTCGTCAAGAAACTCACCGGCGCCGCTACACCCCCGACGCGCGGCTCCGCCTTCGCCGCCGGCTACGACCTCTACAGCGCAAAGGAGACCCTCATCCCGGCGAGGGGGAAGGCATTGGTCGACACGGGCATTGCGGTTGCTGTTCCGGTCGGTTGTTGTACGTGCCTGTCCCTGTCCCCGGTTTTTCTTTTCGTTCTCCTGGTGTCTTGTAACTAATGGATTAGACGGTCGTGTCGCGCCCAGAAGCGGTCTCGCCGCTAAGCATTCGATCGATGTCGGAGCTGGCGTGATCGATGCCGATTACCGCGGCGAGCTCAAGGTGCTGCTTTTTAACCTGTCGGACGTGGATTTCACGGTTGGCTTGGGGGAGAGGGTTGCGCAGCTTGTTTTGGAGAGGGTGCGTTGTTCCTTATTTCCTGGCGTTGTTCGTTTATTTCCTGGGGCGTTGCGCTGACCTGACTTAGATCTATACCCCCGAAGTTACGGTTGTCGAGGAGTTGGAGGAGAGTGTCCGTGGCGCTGGCGGGTTTGGGAGCACGGGGAATTAGTTGATGATATCTACGACTGTTATGCTGCATATACATACTCAATTCTATCTGCGTCTATGCAAATCTACGTACTGTCTATTGAAGCCCCCGCGGCAGATCTTCCCTGCTCCACTCCCTGCACCTTGAATTCAACCACTGGATGCTGGAGGAATTGTACGTTCCTAACCAGCCTTACCTCGGCGGCTTTGGTGCGTCGCAGATGGTCCCGCTTCTGTCGCTCGGCGTCGTCCAGCCCCGGCGGCTCATCGGGCTGGACGGAGAGCTCGGCGGCGCGCGCTTCCAACGTCTTCTCGAGAACGCTGTGCATGCTGGCCAGCACCTTGACGGCAGCCTTGGCCAGCGGGAGGTCGGTGGGCGCGACATCGTCGGTCGACACCCAGGACGGGGCGTCTTTCAGCCCGGGAACGTCGAACACGGCCTCCCGGAGCCGGGCGACCATCAGCGCGGCGAACATGTCGCCGGTGCCGCTGAAGAAGCAGTCCAGGGCGGGGACGTCGACGCGGAAGAGCCGCGCGGAGCCGTCGGAGCGGGTGGTGGAGCCGATGACGGTGAGGTCGTTGGGGGCGGGGGTCGAGGAGGGCGGGTGCGAGAGTCGGGAGAGCTGAACGGAGGTGATGATGACGTGGGGGAGCGAGTAGGTCCTGTGGATGGCGGTGATGGCGTCGGCCAGGGTGGGGATCGAGGTGATTGTGATCCCGGAGAGCACTCTGCTTGGATCAATCTCTGTTCTACCTGGAGGACCGATGACAGGTCACGCTACGTACTCGGCCTCGAACTGATTCGGCAGGATCAGATCCGCATGACGGATGATGTTCTTGTACGCGGGCACCACGTCGGGATTCACGTACAGCCGGCCCTGATCGCCCATGACGGGGTCGAGAACTGACAGGTCAGTTAGTTCAGTTCGGTAATGCGCTGGCAAGTGGCAGTGGCGCACCCCAGAAAAAAGACCCCGGCTTGGACGCGGCTTGCCGCTGCAGATCCAGGCCGATGGCGCCGACGGCCTCGACGGCGGCAGCGCTGGGGGCATAGCCGGACAGCATGACGTCGAAGTCGGTCAGGCGGTTCAGGGCCAGGCCCTGGTACAGGTCGTCTATGTCCTGGGCGGAGGCGCGCGAGCCCTTGAACTGGCGGTAGCCGGTGTGGTTGCTGAAATGGACGGTGTTGAGGGCGGCGACGTCGCAGCCCAGGGACTGCATGACGAAGGCGGCCATGGTGTTGCCGACGTAGCCATAGACGACCTGGGAGTATGAGTACGGGCCGAATGTAATAGTGGAGGGCATACATGGCTGGCTATGGCGAGGACCGTTGTTTCGGGGACCAGAGACATTGTGGGAGAGTGTCAGTTGTAGAGGGAGCCAGGCTGCGTGATGTACAGGGACTCTCTGTGTAGGCCAGAGAGTTGGAGCGGGACTCTCTCTCCCTCTCTCTCTCTCTACAGGGCATACTCTCCTCTCCTCTTCTACTCTCTGTACTCTACTCTCTATACTAAAGTATACAGGTACTCTACTCTCTGTCTACTCCCTCCTCCCACCATCATCCCAACACAACTGCTTCCCTGCAGAGATGATCCCGGTCCAGGCCCCCAGCCCACCAGTCTAGACCATTAATTAATTTCCACCACGCTATGCCCTCTACGGTGCCTATAAAAGACTCTCTGCCCCCGTCACGTCTTCCTCCAGCCTCACTCTCTCAACATATTGGCTATGGCCATCCCGGCCTGCTAACAATTCCTGTCTTCGGCAACGTCGCTCGTTTACTCTTTTGCCAGGATGAATCCCTCTCCAGGGACACGCTCGTTACTTTTTCTCTCTTTTTCTCGTTCGATTCTCGTTGTCTATTTCCTGTCAATCGCTCTCCTAGCCTGGCCTGCCGCCGCGTCTCTCGCTCCCTCGCCTGGTCTGCCTGCCATATCCCCTGCACGAGGAGAGATCGTCGTCGGTTCCCGTCCGCGATCGACACACCACGACCATCATCACCACCAGATCGCCCCCCGCTCTCCCCAGTCCTTCCCCCAGCCATTCGACACCTCCCTCTCTGACGACAGCTTCACCACCACCTCCTGCCCGGCCTTCTTCACCTCCTTCCTGTCCAACTCCACCATCACCGACTGCCACGCCATC